>PVJL010006841.1:0-85993 GCA_004026885.1 Lyroderma lyra | reverse complement strand
GGCTCGCTCCCACTCGGGGCTCGCTCCCACTCGGGCTCGCTCCCACTCGGGGCTCGTTCCCACTCGGGCCTCACTCCCACTCGGGCTCGCTCCCACTCGGGGCTCGCTCCCACTCGGGCTCGCTCACACTCGGGCTCGCTCCCACTCAGGGCTCCGGGGCTCCGTACTGCATTTCCCTCTGCCAGGGAGTCTCTCCCCCACGTACCTCCTTGGCTCATCCCTCGTGTCCTTGAGTCCTCACTCAAATTTCCCTTCTTAGAGACGTCTTCCCTGGTCATCCTGATTATTAATAAAATTGCACATCACTGCCCCCCAGACCCCTCCCCCATCCTCCTGATCCGTTTTCTGCAGAGCACAGAAGACCTTCCACTCTGTATTTTTTTCTTCCTTGTTTTGTGTACTGCCTCTCTATTGTTGCTAGAATGTAAACCCCACGTGGGTGGGAGTGCTTATTTTTGTCCCCGTGGTGGCCCCAGCTCCAGGACAGCTGCATGGGCAGCTTGGGGGTCGCAGCGGACCTCAGAGGGCCCTGCCCTTGGTTTCACGGTCTGCTGTCGCGATCTTGAAATTCTTAATGATTTCTGAATGATCCTCTCTTCTCATTTTTACTTTACATCAGGGTCCCTGCAAATTGTGTAGCCCAGCCTGGCTGCCAGGCACGTGGCTGAACACGAGTGGGGTGGCTTGCAAAGCAGATGCATGATAAATGGTTGCTGATTGATCCACCGACTGAAGGGAGAGCTGGTCACTCACTCCCTGTGTCATCCCACAAATACTCATCTGAAGAGACTGCGATTGAGATTTTTTTTCCTGGTGGTTCCCTGGCCAGGAATCGAACCCAGGCCGTGGCGTTGAGGGTGCCAAAGCCTGGCCACTGCACCACCAGGGACCCCCTGGGATTGAGAGTTTTGCACACTGCTCGTGAGCCCTGGGCATCGTGCTCATGCTCCATGGACGTGAGGTATTTTAAGAATCACAGCATCCTGTGACACAAGTATGGTAGTCCCCATGTTCAGATTCGGACTGAAAAGTTAAGTGATTGCCTGAGGTCACACGGCTGGTGACAGCCTTAGCAGGTTCGCCGTGCCTGCCGCCTCCGGGCTGCGCTCCAGGGCACCCCCTGTCCCCTCAGCCTCCTCCTCAGGACTGCTCCCCATGCCTGGGCGGCCCTTCCCGGACTCAGCCTCTGCCCACCTTTCCCCCCTCATCCTTTTGCATTTCAGAATTGGAAAGGATCCGCTCTCTGGCGTTTATGCCTTACTGTGGACTCATCTGTGAGTCACCTCTCCCAGGTGCAGGTGCTCTTTTGAGTCATCTATACAAGTGAGGAATGACAGGCAGTGTGCGCCTCAGAGAAGGACCGCAGGAAGCAGTGTGGGGGCCCGGGGATAAGGCAGGGACCCCAAACCCTGAAGTCACCCCATGTCGCTGCCCCCAAATCTGAGCCAGACCTCAGATATAGAATGGAAAAATAGTTCTGCTTTTGGGCACAGATTCTAGAAAGCTGTGGAACGCTAAGCCAATCATTTGAGTAACATCTTTTATAAGAAAGAAGAGAAAATGAAAGTAGCTAATCACAGGATGAGTTTTGTTAGATAAAAATGGCCATGAAGGTGGAAGTACAAATGAAAAATCTCCTAAGGGTGCACAGCTGACATGGAATGGGGTGGGAGCGCTGGTGGTTAAGTAAGAAGTTACTGTCTGCATCGTCTGGCACTTACAAGCTAAAAATGGGGACCAGCCCTCATTATGAAATACGCAAAACCCCAACGCGGTAGGAGCCACGTGACGAGATGGCAGTTCCAAATATCTGAACTTGGCATTTGCCTTGCTGGTTTCGCTTGAAAGTGGGGTATGCTTGAAATTCTCAGAATTTATAAAACTCTTAAGTATTGAAATGAAAAGAAATACAGAGGGGTCACATTAGGTGGTGAACTTATTATGCATCAAGTTGACAATGCACTGTGGAATTGTATGCCTGAAACCTATGTAATCCTTGCTAACAGATGTCACCCCAATAAGTCTAACAATAAAAATGAATTAAAAAAAAATAAAATAAAATATAATAATATCAAAAAAAAAAAAAGAAAAGAAATACATCCAAGAATATAGTGTAGATAGGATGACAATAAATAGTAGTCAATGTATATACATCTATCTCATACAGAAAATGAGCACCAGTAATAATAATTATATTGTGGGCTTACTTGTCTCCGCAGACCTACCTTCTCTACTGTGTTAGGGCGCTTTGGTTGGGTAGTAGGAGAGACGGGACCCAGCCCAGCTTAGAACAAAGGGGCTCTTACTGGTTTGTTGTTTTGGCTTCTGTCGTCACTAGAAGAGACGGGGGTGGGCTCCGGTGGGACAGGGAAGGGATCTCTCTGGTCTCCTCTGTCATGCACCCTGCCTCTCCTGGCATCCGTCTTTCCGGCTCCGGCTGTGGACCTGTGTTCTCCTGCCGGAGGAATGCACCGCCCCAGCCCCGGCCTCCATGGCTTGGTGCCCAGAGGGGCCGAGGGAGCTTGTCTTTCTCTCTGCAGCGGCCTGTGAAGTCGTGGAGGAGCTGGACGGTCCTGCTTGACCACCTGACCCTCCCAAGAGCCTTCCAGGTGGGCAGGAGGGATGGGGTACCGGGACGGGCCAGGCCCGGGCCACGTCACCACCTCCTCAGGGGGCAAAGCACTGTGACCCAGCTCCCCTTAGAACCACACTGTCTTGGGAAGAAGCAGCTCCCCAAAGGAACAGAGAAGGGAAACAACAGTCACCCTAATCTTGGCCTCTTTCCCCCCATCTGTTAACGGGACATTTTCTTCCCGAGGCTGACACAATGTGCAGTTTTATAAAGCCCTTTCTCTGAGCCGTGTCCGTATTCCAAGTGTCTTGTGTTCCAGGCAAAGAGGCTTGAGGGTGGAAAACGCCCCCAGTCTGATGATCATCTTACATTCTTGTTTTGGGATCAGTTGGTAACACGTGGGCTCTGGAGTCAGACAAACCTAGATGGAAATCCTGCCTCTGCTGTGGAGCCTAGGGACCCGGGCACGCTCCTTGGGTTCTGTTGGCTTTACCTTCCTCGCTGTAAAGTGGGGGTAAAATGAACCCCTCTTAGTTTTAGGGTGAGAATTAGATAAAACAACATGTATTATGAAATAGCACAGGATATCAGAAGATGCTCTCTTTTTTTCAGTTTTAAGATCAGGCATTTAAAAAAAATGTTTTATGATTTTTTAATTACAGCTGACATCCAATATTATGTTGGTTTCAGGTGTAGAGTACAGTGGTTAGACATTTACGTAACTTACGGTGATTCCCCGATACGTCTGGTACCCACCTGGCACCATACGTAATTATTACAATATTACTGACCATATTTGCTATTCAGCAGATGTTTCACCCTTCCCTTCAAGTACTAACTGGGTAATTCCTTACTCTTTGAGGAGCCTTGGGGAAGCAAAATGTGACAGCCTATAGTGACATTCTATATACCCTTTTTTAAATCAAGTGCCACATTCATTGTACAGAAATAGTGCACTCAAGTCTTTTTCTTTCCCACTGGCCTGCAGGTTCCTTGAGACCCGGGGCCATGTGTTATCTATTTTTATGTCCCCAGTGTCAGACTCAGTGGCCAGAACACAATAGGAGTTTAGTCAACATGGAACTGCTGAACTACTGAACCCCCAGGCGGGGACTCTGAGGGTGACTGATCCATGTGCCTTCAGAAACCACTGTGGGCTACATGCACAACAAGAAAGCTCTTGACTGTTTTTGGTACTTGTTTCAACTCAGGGTGCATGCTTACCTGGCCCCAAAGGACATGTTTATGTGAACGTGTCGTCTTACTGGTCAGAGGCAGCACAGGGAAGAAGTGGACGGACACTGCCTGGGTTTGAATCCTTACCCCACCACCTACTTGCATGTGGGATCTTGGGCAAGTTTCTTGATATATCTGTGCCTCAGTTTCTTCATCTTTAAAATGGGACAGCAGAGATACCAGCCACATAGGTCTCTTGGGAGAATTAAATGAGATAATGTGTAAAAACCCCACTCATTACGTAGTACGTGCCTCACATCATACATACGTTCAGAATAAAAATTCCGCCCGGTGTATCAGAATGTGATTCGGGCTGTGGGAAGGGGCCCGATCTGGGGCCACGGGGCTGGCTTGGCAGTCACTGTATTTGCAGAAGTACAGACTTAGCTGCTGTGAAAAAGAGATTCCAAAGTACAATGACTTACCAAGATAGAAGGTGATCTCTTTCCCACATAACAATCCACAGGTCACCTGTTCAGGCCTGCCAGGTCAGCTCCGTCCCATATCTGTGCTTGAGGACAATGTCCAGTTCTTGTCATCTTCTTCCAGCAGTGGAAAGGGGACAAGGGACTGTGGGTGGGATGGAGATTATACTTCAATTCTTTGAGGGCAAGAGCAAGATGTGACCCCCATCACTTCCGTTAACATTACCTAGTCATGTGCAAGGCAGACTGGGAAATGGGGTCTTCAGCCAGAAGGCCGTGTTGCCTGCTAAATACGTTACACTATACAAAGATAGAAGAACAGAAATTGGGGAACCAGCAGACTCCTGTGGCCGCTGAGGACCTCGTATAAAAGGCAAGAGTGATAGCTACTTCTCAGAAGGGCTCTTGCTGGAGACTTACAGTAGGAATGCATTTACAAAGCCGACCTCCCCACGAGCCACAGGGAGCTGAGGAAGTGATTCAGGCTCTCTGGCCGGCTCCGACACTGAGCATCCTGGAGAGGAAAGTAGCCGTACACCCATGTGGGGCTTGGGGGTTAGTTTATAATAATAATAATGACTTTGGCCCAGAAGACTTCCTGAGGGTTAATGAATGACTGGCTTGGATTAATAGCCCAAATCGCTGCCTGAGGTCTATCAACTCCGTCCAGCTTCATATTAATCTACAGGAAATTCTTTGTACACCCAGCTATTACTGCTTCAATCGCACAAAATAAAAATGAATGGATGCTTCATTGGAACTTGGAAAAATACTTGGTCACCATTGTGTGTGGCCACCAGGCTATCATTATTTTTGTCAGGCACATTTCCTGCATTTTCTTTGGTTCTCTTTCTGGCTTCAGTTGGCTGCATGGCAGGAGCAGCAGCAGCTGGCCCTTCAGATTAGCTTCAATCCCCTTGCTATTTATAGTGCACTCCGCCAGGCTCCTCACACTTGTGATTCCCTATTTAAACGTGTCCTTCCCAGCTAGAGAGGGAGCTCCCTGAGGTCAGAGACAACCAGGAGATGCCTGGCTTGAGGGCGGAGCCTGGACACAGCACCACTCAGGAACTGGTGGTTGACCTTGACCGAATAGAACAGCTGCTGAATTTTAAACCAGCGACCCTCAGTTCAGTGGATTCCTCAAAGCAGACCTGGGACTCTCTGCATCTAGCTGAATTTAAGACAGTGCACTCCTCGCTCATTAACATTTGATCAGAGTTTCCCGGGAGAATAACTTGAAACAGAAACAAGGATGGAGAAGTAGTTGTAGGAGATGATGTCTAATGCCATCAAACTGTCGACTGTGAAGAGAAATCAGGGATGTGCTGGAGTAACTGGGGACGTCCCTGGCCCGGAGGGACTTGCACTGTTTCCCTGGCCTCAGAGTTGTCTGCCAGTGTAAGTCATTGATGAAATAAGCATGTTTCCCTTGGCCAAGTCCCCTGGTTCAGGGAATTAGAGCTTATGGATGACTCCAGATGTCTTCCGCCATGCTGTTTAAACGCCTCCCTGCTGGTCTGGCATGGGATTGTCATCTGCGAGGACTTGCCAATTGAGAAGTACAAGCCTTGAGCAAAGATCTCGCCAGCGCATCCTGTCACTGTGGCTTGGTGAGCCGAGCGGTACCACGGAATTGCTGGGGGCCTGTCTCGTGGGGGACAGTAGTCAGAGCTATCAAAAATCTTCCACTTTGATTCCACACCGGGACCCCAGGGTGGGCTTCAGACAATGCCTCAACCCTACCCCCTAATCAAAACAAGTAGAGTGAGGTTCCAGCTAGAGAAAATTCCTGGCAACAATGGAGGTGTTGGAGGCTTTTAAATCAGGGGTGGAGATTGAATTAAAGAAACAGGAAGCCTGACACAGGGAGGGAGCTTAGGTGGGAGTAGGATTAAGGGTTTAGAAAATGCTTGTTTCCTTCTGTTGTCCTCAGGAGAGCTGATAAGGGGATTTCAGAGTTTTGGGGGGAAGCCTTGGGAAAGAATGAAGGAGTTTCATGAACTAGAGGGAACTTTCCAACTTATATTTCCCAGAATTTGTTACATGGTGTGTTTGCCTAATGTGTTAAAGGTGCCAAAAGTAGAATTGAAAGTCCCATAACATTAACCTTCAACATGCTGTCATCTTTTGCTTCTATTTTTCTCTTTCAACCCAGGACATGAAATGCAGCTGTGATCTCTCAGATAATTTTATGGCATCGTATCTAAGCAGTATGCATCTAACCAGACCTGCATTTATACATACAGATTATTAAAGCTGGGTGAAATCAAAATTTCTATATCAAAGGGAGTAGGGTAGAGTGAAGTGTCCATCTGTAGAAAAGCCTTGACTAGCTCAGTGACAGATGTACTTTCATGATAAATTACTTCCTCAGAAGATGATAAAGGAGCAGATCCTTGTAGTTCTTCCACTGAGAGCTTGAAGAAAGTAAGAGAAGCTTCCCTCACCATTTTTCAGTCACGATGATCCATCAGATTCCAGAATGAGCAGCATTTGAGCCATTTTTTAACCTCTCTGAGCCCCAGATTCCCTGTTAAGTTAAATGAGGTATCTTCCCAGTTTATCATTCTAGGGTTTTCGGAGGAGCTAAAAATGAAGCAGAAAATGCAACATGTGCCAGCTGAACAAGGTCTCAAGCATGGGTTTTGGCACAAAGATACCCACTTTAATGATGGGCTCACCTTCAAGTGTCCTTCAGGAAAAGCAAACACTGAATTTCAGACCTTTAGAACCGGAGCCCTGGAGTCTGTCCATCCTATTCACATTGTGTGCTTTAGCAGGACCCACGAGGGCCAGTATCTTTGCTGTCTTCCAGACCTTCCTGTAAGTCCACTGCTTTAGGTTGGCACATGGGTGCAACGAGGTCATCGCTTTCTATGGCGATGTGTAGACCCCAACGTGGCCAGAAAAAATGGAGGCCCCGAGCTGAGCTTCCTACTGATATCGTCAAGGTTTCATTTGGTGCTTCTGTTTTTCATTGGGTAAATTGGGGAAAGAATACAGTTCAATGATAGCTTCTCTTCCATTTCTCTCTCCTCTTGCTAATAACACCTCCCCTCTGCCCCGGCCCCCCACATTGGTCTGTTTCCCAGTGATTACACCCAGGACTGCTGCAGCTTGGTGTAACAGAAAGACCATGAGGCTGAGGCTCAAAAGCCGAGGGTGTGAGTTCCCGCTCCGGCTTGGGGCGAGTGAGGGTCCTCTGTGGATTCCTTTTATTAGTTTCCTATTGCTGCTGTAATAGCTCATTACAAATGTGTTGGCTTAAAACCATACTCATTTATCCTCTTAAATATTCTGCAAGGTCCTCAATAACATCGTTTTGTTCAACGTGGTTTTGTTATAATGTAGGTGCTTCCCGGTCAGGGCCATGGTCTGTGTGGCGTTGGCACCTTCTCCCCTTGTCTATGTGGGTTTCCTCCAGGGACCCCGGTTTTCTCCCCCATCCTGAAGAGGTACACGTGAGGCGAAGTGGCGAGTCTCCACTGTCCCAGCTGCGTGAGTGTGGGGGTGCGAGCGGCCCTGGGACGGAAGGGCGTCCTTGTCAGGCGGGTCGCCTTGCACCCCGAGCTGCTGGGAGAGGCTCCTGCCACCCAAGCCCGGCACTGGAGTGGCAGGTTGGAAAACCATTCTCCTACTTGTTTTAATTAATCTTTCTTAAATGTGCGTGTAGCTCATACTTATTTCAGGATCAAATATTAGAAGTGTTTTGGGGCCTTCATGTAGAAGTTTGGTGACGTTTTTGTGACCAGAAAGGTGCCATGGGAGCGTCACTGTCATTTATATCCATTAGCCTATGGTAAAACGGGTTTCGTTACACGTCGTTTTGCTTAAAGTCCCAGTTTCCAAGCTTATCAACAATCTTAGTGCGTTTGGGGCCACAGCAGCAAATATCTTCTTCCTTTTCCTTGAACGTGACGTTCACCAGGCAGTCAAGTTGCACAGGAAGAGAAGACACACAATGTCCCTTGTTTTCAAGAAGGCCATGTAGTCAAGTTCCCAGTGGGCTATAAATCTGCACTTAGACCCTTTCCCCTCCAGAGTTTTATTACCCTGGGAAGTAAAAGGACTCCCCAGCATCCTGAGGGCGGGGGGCTGGGGCCAGAGTGTGCAGACATTCCCCGGGACTGTCGCCACCCTCCCAGCCTCTGGAGGAGAGCGGCCAGTGCCCAGAGGTGGGGGTGTCATGGGAATTCCGTGGGCGCAGCCAGGAGGAATGAGCTCACAGGCCCACAGACTCTGAGAAGCCAAGAGAGGGGCAAGGCCTAGAGAGGGGCTGTCCCGAGGAACGCCGTGGCACCCCGGAGTCCCGTCAGGAGAAGAGGACTTGTGCGCCTGTGTGTTCACACCGCAGGAGCATGATGTCGTCGGCATTTGCTTAATTGCCTGAGTCCACCCGATACTCTCTCGGTCACCGTTCGCGAGTAATTCGATGCAACGATCGCGTGCCGCTTCTCCCGCCTCTCCAGGTGCCTTCCCAGGTGCCTTCCCAGGTGCCTTCCCAGGTGCCTTCCCAGGTGCCTTCCCAGACGTGCCCGCTTTGACCCTCCTGGTAACTCAGGGGGTGGATGAGATGTAATGTCAGAGGTCTGATTCTCCTGTCCACACGATCCAGGCCCAGAGCGCGGGAGTGACTTCTCAGTCACACAGGACGAACCCTGAGGCGGGGGCTCTGTTTGTGACGCTAGGGACCAGGAACCTGCCTGCTCCTGACCCTCTCTCTCATGGATTAGTTCATTCGTCTGCCACGTTCCTCAGAACTGTCCCAGTGAGGTGCAGGGTGACGAGCTGCTTCGGATTGCTGAGGACCGAGGGGCTGGGACTTTTCAGTTTAAAACTAGCTATGTCCTGGCAGACTGGGACGAGTCGGTCACCGCAGGTGGGACCTCCAATAAGTACCCACTCATCAGTCCTGAGGGGACCTAGGGGGAGTGACTGTGTCTGCCCTGCGTTCCCAGCAGCTGTATCGCTCTGTGTCCTGACAAGTCCTGACTGGGAAAACAGAAGGTCCTCTAAGGATTCAAAACAGAGGGGACACAATGCAAGGAATTGGCAGGAAGACTTCGAAGCCAATCAAGGGACCACCAGACAACCCAGAGATGAACAACAACGGAGTCATGACCACCCGCTGGCTGCAGGGATTAAGGGAGGAGATAGAGCTGCTGGACCCAGAGGCTGGGGTCACCGGCAGAAACAGAAGCCATGAGAGAGCCCGAGCCACCAGCGAGGCCCTGCTGCTGGGGCTGAGGACAGAAGCTTCTCCTCTCTTTTGGAAGGTCCGTGGGGTGGGGGCTATAAGCAGATGCCTGGGTTTCCCGGCCGGGGAGATGCAGGACCCCTTCACACATCAGCGTCAGTGCTGATACATGCATGTGCAATCAATTCCCCGTGACAATCAGCTACTCCCATCAAAGAAGCTCAGAATCATCAAACATTTACACTGAGCGGCATCTCCAAGATCAGTTGCTCAGACGGGGAACAGGAGCCCGGACTGCTGACGGAGGGACTGGTGCCAATGGCAGGGCCAGAACAGGGTCCCTCTGCTCCTCAGGCCCAGGCAAGCTCCCCACAGGCCGCCTTGACGCTCCAGACCCCGGCGCAGGGGTCTGTGGTTCCACTGCGCAGGCGCTGATGGAGGGGGCCAGACCCAGCCCTTCACCGGGGACAGGGACAGTAGGGACATCAACAGGAGACTCTGCCTCTGGGAGGCTAATGACTGTCACTGCAAATGCTGATTGAGAGAGAAGGAAACCTCCGGAAAACACATGGCTGTGTGTTCTCATTCCACCTTCATCCGGAGCCAGGGCAGGAGGGGAACACGGGGACAGTTCACTGCTTTCATTTCATAGTATTGTGGGACTTGGGTAAATTAAAAAAATTTTTCCTAATTTGCTCCTCAGTCATGTTGTGTCGCTTTAATAAACTGTATTTAACACACACACACGCGTGCACGCGCACACACACATGCACATGCACACACACACACGCGCGCGCACGCGCACGCACACACACGTGCACGCACACACGCGCGCGCACACACGCACACATGCACGCACGCACACACACACGCGCACACACACACGCGCGCGCACACACACGCGCGCGCGCACGCACACACGCGCACACACGCGCGCGCACACACACGCGCGCACACACACGCACACACACACGCGCACACACACACGCGCGCGCACACACGCACACACGCGCGCGCACACACACACACACAATGTATATTTATTCAACAAGTGTTTATTGTGTTCCTACCTGTTCGTCAGGCCACGAGCGTTTGTGGGATGCTCCACGCCGAGCGAGGCGCTGTGCCGGTGGGGAGCGAAGCGGGCCTGGCCGGCGCCGTCCCCAGCTCAGCACCGCGTACCAGGCACGGCGTGGCGCCTCCGCCCCTTCCCTCTTGGGCCCACGCGCCACCACCCTGGGAGACACAGGCGTGCCGTGTGGAGCCGCGGGTGGTGGGTCTTGCGCGTTTGCCAGTGCTCGTGGAATCTGCAACCTCTCTGTAAAGCCCAGGTCCGACCGTTTATTTACTTCTGTATCACAGGAAGTACAGCTTTCTTTATTCTTCGCTAGCTTATTATCATGCTTAGTTTGAGCTCCTGTTTTTCCATGCCATTTTAGGGTTCCCATGGTTTCCCTGGGGTTAAATTGGCCTTCCAGGGGGCTTTAAAGTGTGGGGGTCCATCGGGTTCTTGCTGATGTCCCTGGTCATTGGTCCACACAGTGTGCCAAGGACCTGTCCCCTGCTGGAAGCCCCATGCAGCCCGTGGGGTCTGCATTGCCTGCTCACACAAGGTGCACAGGGTCCTGCCAGTGCTTCTGCCCCACAGTGAGGGCCAAGGCCCCTTCACCTGGCAATATTTCCTCCTCTGGAATCCGGGCCCTCCTTGTTGGGTGCTACCTGGGCAAAGAGGCCCAGGATGCCCTGTTCTCAGATTCCACAAGGGGGGTTGTCCAGCAGTTGGCCTGGCGTGGGGGTGTGGGGCCCTTGTCTCTAGGACCCACCAGCAGCTAAGGCCCATGGCTTCCCTTTGGTCCTCTTCCTCCTCCCAGTCCAGGGGCACTTTACTCAGACTGGGATACTTGTTAACTGTGTGTTCTTCCAAATGCATCATCTGGGGATGATTTTGGTCCTTTCCATGTCCCTCGGAATCTCAAAAACTAGAAGATACCCTATTATTACTTCCCTTGGCTGAGGCTGTGGGCATCGGGTGCCTCTGCTGCTACCTCTGGAGGTTGGAGGAAAGAAGAGAGGGCCAGGTGTGCAAGGAAATTGTGGGTAAGAACTTCCTTTCTCACCTCATTAATATTATCGTGCCATCTGATATATACAAATGTGGGTAATTGAAATTCTAAAAGGTGTGAACCAGTGTCACCCCATAAGTCTAAAATAAATAAATACATAAATAATTTTTTTAAAAAAGGAAAAAGCAATGCAGATTTGGGGTTTGCTTTACAAAAGTGAGGTGATTGGCGTGTAAATTGTCTTAACTATATTACTAAAAGTGAGCCTATGGAAAGAACTCTTAGCTCTGTGAGACTGGGATTCTAGCAAAGATAAATTGCTTGATGTCAACACAGTATTTTATATAATAATAAAGGCTGTTAAAAAGTAAAAAAAAAAAACCAAAACAAAAAACTCTAAAAGGCCTAAACATCTAATTATAAGTGATCTCTTGCTGATAGATTATGGATGATTTTTATTTTCTTCTTTATGCTTACCTATATTTTTTTAATTGTACACCTTTGTGGTAGATGGTCTCATGTCTTTAAATGTATTTGATGTGCTAATACAGTTGATCCTTGAACAACATGGGTTTGAACAGCTCTGGTCCACCTACCCACAGACATTTTTTCAATAAATTACAGTAAATGAACTTTCTCTCTTAGTTTGTTGTAAGAATTCAGTACATAATATGTACAACACACAAAATACATGTTAATAGACTGTTTATGTTCTCGGTAAGGCTTCTGGTCAACAGTAAGCTATTAGTAGTTAAGTTTTTTGGGGAAATCAAGCGTTATACCGGGATTTCTGACTGTGCAGAGGTCGGTGACCTTAACACCTGTGTTGTTCAAGGAGCCACCACATTGTCATTATTTATACTCATAGCCTAAACCCCATCTCTGGGCTCCGATTATAGATGCGGTGTCCACTGGGAGGTTTCACAGGCAAACGTGATTTAAAAGTCTAAAATGGAAATTTTGACTCTTCATTCTTCTCACTCCTGTCCAAAAATTTTTTAAAGTGCTTTTTTTCTGTGTCTTTCTCATCTCAGTAAAAGGCACCCGAATCTCTAACGTTAGATTTTTGGAGTAATCCTTGATCTCCTTGCCCCCACACTTCCTACCCAGTCCATGTGCATCTGAGTTATGTTTCCCTCCAAAATAACGTATCCTCTCAAGTCCATGTGCACAGCCACCACCTTGCTCCAAGCCGATGTCCTCTATTACTTGCATGACCTCACAGGTCCCTCCCCCCACTCTGGGGGTAGTTTTCTTCATTGATTACTAGGGAGATGAGGTGATGACTAACCAGTGTTGAATGAACAGATCCCTGCGGGCACCCTGGACAGCATCATGAGAGAATCAGATTTGTTGCCAACCAGTGCCTACCATTGCTGATGTCCTTGTGACTTGTCGCTTCTGGCTCCTACCTGGAAACCCAATTTGCTTTCTCAGAATCCTACGTGCCTCCCCTCATCAGTCAGCACGTGGGCCTTGCTGGCTGGGCTCCAGCTGCCCCGGAGGATGGCTGCTGGCCTGGTGACCTCTTTGAGGGCTGCCCGAGGCTCCTCCAAGTCCATTTCCCATAGGCCGAGGAGGCTAAGCTCAGGGAGTTCCAAACGCACTTCTGAGGTGGTGAGAACCCAGTGACGTTTTTGCACGGACGTACTCACCTTCAGTTCTCGTGCCTTCTTGCTCGCCTCACATTCCATCCGGGGTCGTTTTCCTTTCCTTCTAGATGCTGCTCTGCTGGTCTTGAGTGCTCTTGGGTTTTTTGTCTTTTCCTTGTCTCAAAATGTCTGTATTTCGCTTTCATTCTTGAAGGACATCATTCATTGGTCGAGAAGATCTAGTATAGGTATTTCTTTTGGTAAATCGAAGACATCATTAAACAATCTCTGTGTCTTCCACTGTGTCTGTGGCTTTTCTAAAGCTAATTTCGTGTTCCTCCACATCCTTTCCCTTCTCTTTCCCTCCCACCTTTCCTCCCTCCCTCCCTCCCCTCAGGTGTGTGTTGTTCTCTCTCTCTCTCTCTCTGTCTCTCTTTCTAAAAGTGAGGATTTATTTTTTATTGTCTTGTTTGAGGTGCATTGGTTGCCTTGATTCTGTTGGAGGAGAGTCCCTCATCAGTTCTGGATAATTATCGATAATTACAAGTATATATTCAAATTTTTCTTTTCTGTGACTTTCTGTCTTTTTACCTCCTTCTGATACTTCATTGAAATGTGTGTTAGGTTTACTCATTGTATACCGTGTTGCCCTCTCTGCTTTTTAGCCTTTTTGTCTCCTCGTACTGTAATCGTGATCGTTTCTTCTGCTTTAGTTTTTGTCCACAGGTTTTCCCTTCGGCTGTGTTTAAAGTGTGTTTGATGCCCTCTCCTGGGTCCTTAATTTTAGCTAATGTATTTTTCACATCTGAAGTTTCTTTTGAGTTCTCTCTTGTATCAACTGTGATCTTTTTTTTTTTTTTTATAATTTCTAGTTCTTTGCTAAAATTTTCAGACTTGATTATTTCTTTGAATGTAGTGGTCAGAATTGTTCCAGTCTGTATCTAGTAATCCAAATATCTGAAAGTGATGTTTCTCTTGTCTGTTGGCTCTCTCTCATGGTGTCTTTTTTATTTTATTTTATTTTTTGTATGTCTGGTTGTCTTTGGATGTGGCCAACTCCATTTATGTCTGGGCATGCCCAGATGCCCATGGCCTGTCTGCTGTTACCTAATGGTCTACCGTAAGTTTTTTCTCCTGCCCTGGTAGCTGCAAGTCACATTCCAGGAGAGGATGCCACTGTCCCCAGAACTGTGTGGAATCACTACTTCATTTTGCTATCAATGAAAGTTGCCTCCTGCAGGTCATTGTCACTTCCTCAGATAACCAGTACTGCCTTTGCTTCTTGTGCCAACATGCTAAGGAGCTCTCAGAGGGACGGCTTAATTCTGCATCCTCTAAGGTTCTCAAAAAACTGAGGCCACATGGTCATTTGTGTAGGAATGACAAGATAAGGAGGCTGGGTGGTGGCGACAGAGGTGGGCAACTGAGCTGCTTGGGCTAGTTTTTAATATTATTCATGAAAGCAACTTCTTCCAATTTTGCTTGTAATTCTCTGGCTATTATATATCCCACGGGGCCAAATTCTGGTCACAGGGATTAGAGCAGACTGCAAATATAACAGCCCCTCCCCTTTGATGATAGCAGTTCATTTTGTTTTCTAAGGGGTGGCCAGGCTGGTTGGCCTAACTTTTGCTTCCTTTCAGGGACTCACCTAAGCTTCTTGGGGCATGCACATTAGCTTTTGGGGGGCTCATCTCACACTGCCACATGTGCTCAGACACGTGAGAACACAGAAGAGGGTGTGGGAGTGGGGGTGGGAGGATTTGAGCTGAGGGGAGCCATAGTATTGTCTTTGGAAATTGCCAGAACCTGCTACACATGCGCGCGCGCACACACACACACACACACACACACACCCCTATTTTTGGCCCGAGTGCCTTCGGGCTCTTTTTGGGAAAGCACATGAACTCTTTCGAGTCCCCAGGTTCCACTTGGTAAATTTCCTATAGCGATGCTCTGAGAGTCCCTGCACCCTCCTCCCAGCCTCCGAGTGCGTGGTGCCTGGGGCTGCCCGCTCTGCTTCCTGTTTCATTTCAGTGGACCGTGAGTCAGCCATGAACTTGTGGAGAAGGGCCCAGAGGCACCCATAGCACCCGCCCTCTTGATCCCAGGTCATTTATGTCCCAATCCTAGTGACTGCTCCCAGAACAGTTTCTCCTAGGGAGCTCTCCCTCGAGACCCCTTCTTGGCCTCCCTACAGATGGAGTTTATTCCATTTTTGTTGGCAGGGTGGGACTCCATTATTCTAGGATCACATGAATGCCTGAGGAATGACATCTTACACCCTCATGAAAAATATAGCAGCTGGTCACGGTGAACGATGTGACCGTGAATAATGCAGGTTTGAGTAGAAACTTACTCCAAGAATCAGTAAATTTCCCTTTTCTCCTGTATCGCCTCCCTCTCCTGTTAAATTTAGGTTTAACAAGTCATGAATCTTGGGGTTTTACTCCTGGGTAGAATTGTTTTTTTACTGGTATTGCATTGCCAACCGAGGGAAGCAGGAATCTGATTAATTAGCAGTTTGACATGAACTTAAAATCTCAAGATCTTGAAGGAAGGATGAACCACAACTTTTGGAAGTTGCCAGAATGTTCAAGTAGGATGAGACCTGTGGGTCACTAATCTACTCCTTGCAGGACCAAAGAGAAAACTGAGGCCCAGAGAGGAAAAGTGGTTTGCCCAAGGTCACACAGCCAGTTAGTGGTGCATTGGCGCTAGAGTCCAGGTGTCCTGACCCCAGAACAGCAGCCTCACTTGAAATGAGAGAAAGTGGAAAAACAGCTTATGTTTGAATTTTTATGCCATTTCTGTGCAAAGAGCTTTATTCTACAAAAATCGAGCATTGCTTTATGCGAGTTGTCATGTGTTTTGTCATTATTTTCCCTATAGGATCCGTTGTTTTACAGCCTCAGTCTTTGAGGCATCTCAAAGGATACCATTGTCCAGGGAGGAAATTAGGCTAATTGAGCAGTCAGTGGGTAATCGAGGCCTCTGGGGATCCTGTTCTTGTCCTTCAATGCCAGATGGCACTGTGGGGCTCATATTCCTTCTCGCAACAAGTCATTTCATAGACACTGTGTTCACTGAGCACCTACTACGTGCCCAGGAGCTGGAGATAGAGTGGTGAGCAGAGCAGAAGAGGCCCCGGGCCTCACAAAGGAGAGAGAAACAGGCCGACAATTGCACTTGTAACGCCAAGTGTGGGAAGTGCCACAAAGAGAAGCAAGATGTGGAAGGCTGCCATTTTGTAGGAAGGGCTGTTCGGGGAGGTCCCCAAGGGCAGAGCCCTGCAGTAGTGGGCGAGTAAGTCAGGAGCACATCTGCAGAAAGAACATTGCAAGTGGAAGGAAGCGTGCCAACCAGAAGGCCAGAATGACTGGTGCTGAGGGAGGAAGTGGGGGCGGGGGCTGAGGTCAGAGACAGTCACGTAGGGGCACAGAGAACATGGAAGGGGTGGATTTTGTTTTTAAATTGCAGTAAAACATAAATAACATACAATTTACCACCGGAACCATTTTTCAGCCTGCAGTTCGGCAGTGTTAAGTACATTCACATTGTTGTGCCACCGATCCCCCCAACTCTTTTCCTCTTACAAAACTAAACTCTGTGCCATGAAACAACTTCCATTCTCTCTTCCCCTGGTGACCAGGAATCTACTTTCTGTCTCAATGAATTTGACTCTTCTGGTCCGTCTTATACGTGGAATGACACAGTATTTGTCCTTTGGTATCTGGACTCTTACACTTAGCATAACGTCCTCAAGATTCATCCACGATGCAGCGTGAGACAGCACCTCCTTCCTTTTGAAGGCTGAGTTCTATTCCGTTGTAGGGGTAGCCCGCGTTTTGTTCATCCATTCATCCCCCAGTGAACATTGGGGTTGCTTTCACCTTTTGTTTATTATGAATAATGCTGCTATGAACACGGGTGTACAATTATTTCTCTGAGACCGTGCTTTCAAATCTCTTGGGTACGTACCCAGATGTAGAATTGCTGGATCACATGGTAGTTCTTTAAAAAAATTTTTTTGAGGAGCCACTATACTGTTGTCCATAGTAGCGGCACCATTTCTCATTGCCACCAGCAGTGCTCAAGGGTCCCAGCTTCTTCTCATGCTCCCTTCTCCAACATGGGTCCGTCTCCGCCTCTGTGATAGGAGCCATGCTCATGGGTGCGAGGTGGCTCCTCGCTGTGGCTCTGATGTGCAGGTGTGGGATTTTATTCTAAGGACAGTAGGGGAGGGAGTGCTCAGAGGATTGGAGGGCGGGTGGGGGTGGGGCAGGGTGTGCTCAGACTCAAAAGGATCCCATTGGCTGCTCTGTGGAGGATAAATGGTGGGAGACCCAGAGGTGGACTGGGAGGTGTGAGTGCTTGGGCCAGAATGAGAGCAGAGGAGGTAGGGAGGGAGGGGTTGTCAGAGCTGGGTGCATTTTGAAGGTAGGGTTGACGAGTTTTGACCCATTTCCCTTTAGGAAAAAGAAAGGGCAGCTCGCTGCGTGATTTCCTTTTACACAAACACACTCTGAGGCTGAAGCAAACCTGACTGGTTTTCAGTGTGAAAATAAAATCTAAACACTGCTTTTGGAGTTATTTCTAATTTGTGTCTAATCCTAATGTAACAGAATTGTATATGATCAGTATTTAATATTTTTTTCATGCATAGGAATGCTACGTTTTCTAGGATTTGACGTTTTCAGTGGTGACTATACTTTGTAAATGGAAATACCACTACTAATAACGGAATGCTATACATAAAACGATGTGATTTGTTTCCAAACACTGTGGACATACTAGAGCGATGCGAAAATAATATAAAAGCAAGATATTGCCTGGCAAAATTTGGGGGTAAAGTTAGGACTGGAATCTGTGAGTTCTCTCGGGGTAAACGCTGCCGCCGCAGGTGCCCCTGATAAGTACCCTTGGGGCAAACCGGAAATGGGTTAAGGGAGAACCGGATGTGGGGTTTGAGACAAAGAGAGGGCTCAGGATGACTACAGACTTTTGGCCTGAGGGGGAACAGTGACCCCAGTAACCGAGAGGAGGACCAGAAGGGTGGGACAGGTTTCCATGGGAGGGAAATCAAAGCTTGTATCTGTCATAGTTCCGCTCCGGAAGCCCACACTAACATTCAAGTGGGGTGGGGAGTTGGAGCTCAGCGAGAGAGCAGGCTGGGCTGGAGGTCGGTATTTGTGGGTCGTCCTATGTAGGTAGCCTTTTCAGCCCCAGGGACCCATAAGATTGCACAGGGCTGGGGTCAGCACTACGGCCCACGGGCCAAATCTAGCCTGCTGCTGACTTTAGCACTGCTCAGCCAGGTAGGAACAGTTTTGGTCACTTCTGAATTGTTTGATTTTTTTTTTTTTTTTTAACGGAACAATATTTTGTGACACATGAAAATTCTATGGAACTTAAATTTCAGGCCACAAATAAAGTTTAGTGGGAACCCAGCTATGCTCTTGAGGATGGCTGAAGTCCGAGTGACCCATGGCAGGCACAGCAGTTAGATGGAGCCATGGGAAATGGCTGGTGTTCAACCACGTTTACTTCACTGTTCATTTCCTAGGGCTGCCATCAAAAATTACCGCAAACCGGCAACTTAGAACGATGGACATTTACTCTTTCACAGTTCCAGAAGGTCTAAGTCTGAATCAAGGCTCCTGACAGAGCCTCTAGGGAAGAACCCGCCCTCGCCTCTTCTCACCTTCTTTCTGCCGGTGGCCTGCAATCCGTAGTCTTCCTTGGCATATAGCTGCATCATTCCAGTCTCCGTCTCTGTCTCATATGCCTCCTTCCCTGTGTCTCTGTGTCCAAATTTCCCTCCTCTTGTAGGACCCCGGTCATTGGCTTAGAGCTCACCCCAATCCAGTATGACCCCATTTTAACTTGATGACATCTGCAAAGACCCTATTTCCAAATCAGATTAAGACTTTAGCTTATCTTTTTTAGCCTATCTTTTTGAGGGACAAAATTCTACCCATTACACTTACTTGCACACAGATGTGTCACAGGGTTCAATCTGAGAGTGCTTGGGTTCTTGAGGTCTTTTTGAAAGGACTTGACCAAGTGACTAGACTAATCTTGGTGGGGTTGGGAAGATCTATATTGGTTTTAGGACCTTGAGCTGTATCTCATTTCCTCATCACTACCCCCCCACACCACCACCACCGTTGGGTATTCTGCCAGGGCTGGCGAGTTTTGGGGCTGAAATGCCCTATAAAGAGGCAGCAAGGTGGTTGAATGTGGGGGGCAGGGCACTGAACCCAGAATCTCTAGAGCAGGGGTGTCCAATCTTTTGGCTTCGCTGGGCCACATTGGAAGAAGAATTGTCTTAGGCCACACATAAAATACACTCACGCTAACGATAGCGATGAGCTAAAAAAAGGTTTGTGCATACTTTTTGTAATGTTTTAAGAAAGTTTGCAGATTCATGTTGGGCCACATTCAGAGCTGTCCTGGGCCACATGCGCTGGACAAGCTTGCTCTAGAGGCTGCCTGTCCTGAGGCTGGGTGTCCCTTGACAAGTCAGTGCCCTCACCTCCATGAGTCTGAGTTTCTTCTGTAAGAAGGGAAGACACACAGCCCTGTCTCTCTCACACGTGGATGTGGTGATAAGGGGAAATCTGAGGATGCGCACTGGCCAGCTAAGGGCTTGCTTTCCCTGGACGGCAATTTCAACACAGTTCACAGGGACTTCAGCACCAGTCTCTCCAGCACAGAGCCTGAAAACATGATGTCGTTTCAAGAAGAGGCAAGCCTGACGTCACAGAATGACTCCAGGTTTGGGACTGTGCATTTAATCTGTTGTGGACCAAGTTTCTTTTCAAGAAACCAAGTTTTGTAAATATAGAAAATTGCTGGGTACCTTTTTTTTAAGTCTCCTTCCCTCCCTCCCCAATTTTGGTAGAATACATACAGCATGAACTTGATCATTTTAACCATTTCAAAGTGTACAGTTCAGTGGCATGAAGTGCATTCTAGTTCCAGAAATTTTCATCACCTCAAACAGAAGCCTGGTACCCACCAAGCAGTTACCATTTCCCCCCCGGCAGCCCCTCGCAACCACAAATCTGCTTTCTGTTACTACGAATTTGCCTTTACTGGACATTTCATGTAAATGGAATCACACAATATACTGCCTTTTGTGTCTGGCTCCTTTCACCAAGCATAATTTTTCAAGGTTTATCCATGTTGTAGCATGTGCCAATATTTCATTGCTTTTTTTATGGTCAAACAATATTCCATTGTGTGGATATACCATGTTTTGTTTATCTGTTTGTTTGTTAATGGACCTTGGGGTTCGTTCCATTTTTTGGCTACTATGAGTACTGCTGCTGTGAACAACCCTGCATAAATGTTTGTTCGAACACTTCCAGTTCTTTGGGGTATATACGCCGGTGTGGAATTTCTGGGTCATATGGTAATTCTGTATCTAGCTCGATGGTGATCTGCCCAACTGTTTTTCATAGTAGCTGCACCAATTTGTATTCCCGCCGGCCAGGTATGAGAATCCCGATTTCTCCTGGAGAACATGTTTGAACACTTGGTTTATTGAAGGCAATAACCACTCCTGGGTCAGGACTGGGGTGGCTGGGGCCAGCCAGAGGCTTGCTCTCTGTCTTTCCTGGCTGGAGGCTCTGAGAGCAGCCAGCAGGCCACCTACTGTGACCCCTCAGTGACTTCTACCAGTGGGTCACCATGGCCACTCATTCAGGCATGTCTTCCAGAACCACAGTGCTGACCTTGGCAGTGAGGACACTGAGAGGTGCAGTTGAACATCTGGGGCAGTCATGGGGGCAGAGAACAGTCTGGACAGCTTGGGGACAGTCCCTGTGGTTGCTGGATTCGGTCAAAATCAAGTCCCTCTTCCTTTCTGCTGCTTGCCTGGCTCTGCTGGCTGAG
The DNA here is from genome assembly GCA_004026885.1 of Lyroderma lyra. Lineage (NCBI taxonomy): Eukaryota > Metazoa > Chordata > Mammalia > Chiroptera > Megadermatidae > Lyroderma > Lyroderma lyra. The sequence goes on along the minus strand of PVJL010006841.1, from coordinate 65,003 downwards.
AAATTGATTTGTGGGGTGGGGAGGGTCTGTTCTTTTTTGACCCATGTCTTCCGGCCACTTCCTATGCTGCTGTGAGGGGCCTGCTGGCCCTTTTGGGTTCGCTCTTGTCCTAGACACATCTCTTTTATTTCCCTCTCTCCTCCACCTTCTTACTCTCCCCGTGTGTGGACTGGCTTTTATAGCCTTTGATCCTTAAAGGACAATGCACTGTCTCTTAGGGGAGAAGAAGAAGGCACTCGGTTTGCGTTCAGTCGCAGGACCATACCTCATCATGTCTCACACGAATCCCACCATCACTCATTTATAAGTAACCAACAGGACTGAGTTCTCTGAGTCGATGCATTGTTCACTCTCAGCGCTCCAGAGGGAGGGGAAGAATGTCAAAGATCCCTCAGTCTGGCGGTGTGACCTTGGGCCCTTATCTCTGTTTCCTCCCCTCTTACATGAGTGTAAACGTCCCAGGAGAACCCCACCTCTGGGTCATTGTGAGGGAGTCAATGGGAACATGTACCCGGGTGCCCTGTTTCACGTGACAGCTTTTTTTTTTTTTTAATCTCGAGTTGCCTCGGGTGACCAAACTACCTACCGCCCTTCCTGGTAGGATGTCCTTTGCAGAATGCCATGCATTCTGCAAGTGGCGCCCTGGCCCAGAGCACCTTTGGGGCTGGGGGCCTGCCTCAGGAAGAGGCTGAGAAGATGGTAAGGCCTGACAAGAGCCCCCTCGGGCTGGGCAATGTGACGGGAGAGGGTTGCTGGTGCCTGGATGCATTCCATTTTGGGTGTTTAGTTCTTCAGAAGCTATTACAGGAGACCATGTTTTCAAAAACAAAGTTGTCCCTGGCCCCGTGGCACCAGGTCGTTCCACGCAAATAGTCCCCATCGGCTGAGAGAAGGCCCAAAATATGCAGGCCCGTGAACGGCCTCGGCTGGGCACATGAGCCTGCATAATTTTCGCGGGTTCTTGCCTAGGAGTCCTGGCGAGAGCCTGGATGTCTGTTCAGGAATCAACCTCCAGGCCTGGTTTTTCATCTTTCCCTCACCTGTGGGGTCTGTGCTGGGCTCAGATCCCAAAGCCAAAGGACACGTGGCGAGTGCCACTCGGTCCCCAGTGTGCACACAGTTCCTTTTTGTGTAAGTCCCGCTCCCATCTCCTAGCCCTGCTACAGGCCCGCAGGGATTCCGCCAGCGTTTCCTACGTGGGGGTGGAGGGGTCAGTATAGGCTTCTGCTTTTACTTCTCTTTTGTGGTCTTGCCTGGCCAACTTTATTTTTATTTATTTATTTGCTTATTTATTTTGGTGGTTCCCTGGCTGGGAACCAACTTTATTTTTAAGCCGATGAGAAAGGCAGACGTCAATTGTTTTGCTGCATGGACCAGAACTGAACTGCTGGCTAAGAAGGTGTCAGCCCACCTCAGTTCTCAAGGTTGACACGTGGCATTGGATTTTAGGGGTAGGGGAGAGGAAAAGGAAATGAGAGGAAGTTAGGATGGATTAATATTTCTTTCCTTCTTCTCTCTCCTCAGTTCTCTGCTCTGGGTTAAAGGGAAGGTCAGTAAAGGTAGTTTGGCTTGTTGGGTTCTGGGTGGAAGGTGGGGTCAGGGTGAGAAGTGACCGGAGAAGCCTTTTGTCTCTGAGGTGGGCCTGGCTACATGGCCCCCATCCCTGCTTCTGTCTGACCTTGCTCATCCCCAGCCACATGCACATGCACACGCACACACATGCACACATGGACATGCATGCCGGTACACACATGCACACAAGGACATGCACACATGCACACACACACACACACACACCATGTACCCCGTGGGGTTGTGTAGGGAGTTCTTCAAGAGAGCTCACTCTCCTAGAGGAACATCCTGGATAAGTATTTCCCAGGGTTCCCCTCACTCACTACCAGTTACTTGTCTGGTAAGTATGGTGACTCCTGGGGCAGGATTTGGGAGGTGTATTGGTTTGCTAGGATTGTGGGACAAAGGACCACAAACTGAGTGACTGAAAGCACAGAAACGGATGGTCTCACAGTTCTAGAGGCCAGGTGCTATGACACGCTTTTCTCTTAGCTTCTGGTGGTTGGCTGGCCTCTTCGGTGTTCCTTGGCTTGTAGATACATCACCCCAATCTCTTCTGTCATTGTCACATGGCATTCTGCCTATGTGCACGTCTGCATCCAAATTTCCCCCGTGTATGAGGGCACCAGTCATGTTGGAGTAGTGGGTCCACCTAGTCCTGTATGACCTCATCTTAACTAACGACATCTGCAAAGACCCTATTTCCAAACCAGGTCACATTCTGACATGCTTCAGGGGTTAGGACTTCAACATGTGAATTTGGGTGACACAGTTCAGTCCATAACACCAGGTACACTAGTGCCCACCCTTTGGGGCTTTGCACTGGAGTCAAGACTTAGGGCTTGTTGACTGCATGTTTTGGGGATCAAATAAGGTGCCCAGGATTCTGAGCAGGTGAGGTGCTTGGTATTTGAGGAATGAAAGGTAAGCAAAGGATTGGTGCATCCCTGAGCCCTCAAGAAACACATGTGTGGCCATAATAGATTGTGACAATCGCCTAAGGGATCATAGCTGGCAAAGTGTTCTCATGCTTATTATCCATTTGAGCTCCATCACTGACAGCCTTGAGAGGCAGGTCTGACAAGAACTCTTACCCCCATCTCCACAAAGTCACGCTGTTAGTTGGAATCAAAATTTGGGTCTTAAGGCTCTGTGCTTGCCCCCCCCCCCCAATCTCTACAGTCAGGTAGACAGGGGTGGAGATTTACCTTTGGGGGGATCCAGAAAGGCTTCATGAAGGAGGTCACACCTGAGGAAGGGCTTGCCTAAAATCGGAGGGAGAAGGGAGCTTCCTGATTGCAGGTGACAGTTATGTGCAAAGGGCTATCAACTGCAGGCCCTAGCCCAGAGTACACCCAGGCTGGCCCGTCCTTGTGTAGAATGGGTGATGTGGGTTTATCACCAGATCTGTCTGTCACCCATTGCTATGATCTAAAGGTTGGTGTGCCTTCCCCCAAATTCACATGTTGGAATCCTAATGCCCAAGGTGGTGGTACCAGAAGGTGGTGATTAGGTCATGAGGGTGGAGTCCTCACGAATGGGATTAGTGCCCTTACTCAAGAGACTCCATAGAGCTCCCTCACCCCTTCCACCACGTGAGGATACAGTGGGCAGTCTGTGACCCAGAAGAGGGCCCTCACCCGACAGGCTGGCACACTGATCTTGAACTTCCAGCCTCCAGAACTGTGAGAAATAAGTTCTGTTTTTGTAGTGTTTTGTTATAGCAGCTTGAATGGACTAGGACACCCACTGTCACTTACGTGTCACCCATTGCCCCCAGCCTCACCCCATCTATTCAAAAATGGAAACGCTGGCATCCACCTTTCTCTCCAATGCGATTCAGACCCAGTCCTTGAGACCAACAGAACCAATTTGCCTCTAACCTTGCATTTCAACAAAATTCTCCCCACAGCCTTGGTGTGTATCCATTAATGCAAGTAAAGCTGGAGGATGACACCAAGCTGGACTCTCAGCTCCATTCTGGGCTCTATTAAGACACTTGCTCCTCCTCTCACAGCTCAGACCACTCTGGATCATAGCAGCCTGGGCAGAGGAAGCTTCTCCAGAGAGGAAGCATCTGATGTGCTCGTGGAGGAACCCTCTTTGGAGGCCACTGATGTGCAAAAGCATAGGAGCAGGGGGTGGGCCCGGTGCTGCTGTGCTAGGAGTGGTGGAGTGATTTTTCTGGGAGCAAACATGGTGTCTACTCTCCAGGCTTGGATGAGAGGATTTGTGCATTGCATTTCAAACTCAGAAGCAAGGAGGCTCTTGGGAAGGAGTGATTTATTCAGCTAACGACTAGTCATCAGGGACATCTACCAGCACATTCTTTTTCTGGACACGTTCATTGTTTCACCTAAGTTTAAAGCAACACCCTTTTGGTGATCATTTCTTTTCATTTCAACATGGGCTCCGGTGGCAGGCAAACACCTCAGGTGGCTGAGGGCCCAGGCCTGCTGACAGGTGAGTGCCTCTGCTGGTGGCCAATATGAGGGAAGGAAGACTGAACCTGGCTCCAAGCAGCTGCTGACCTTAGGGTGACCTTAGAAGCCCCCAGCTCCACCCTCAGAATGGGATGGCCTCAGGCGGTAAGCATGGAGTCAAGCCCCAGACCCCAAGTAATCCCTGTGGAGCCAGGGGACACCCAGGATGGCCAGACAGGCCAGCTGAGAGGAGTGCTTTTCCTCTCCCAGACGTGTCCCTGTGGCAGCAGCCAGCTGCCAGGTCCCAGCTGCTGTATCCCGGGCCTGGGGAGCCGAGTGCCACTGGGAGGGGCTGAGCCAGGCTGTAAGCCCAGTGTGGTCTGCGGGCTGGTGGGCCTCCGACTTCCTCTAGCCCGAGGTTCAAACACGTCTGAGTGTTGTGATGGATGGAATACTAATTTCAATATGTTGTCAATATACCCTCAATGTATCCTCACTCAACATGCATTAACATTTAACATATGCTAAAGTGTAACGAGGACTAATGAGATGATTTGGCGCTGTAACGGGCTGAATTGTGTCCCCACCCCTCCACATCTGTACATTGAAGCTGTAACCCTGGAGGGCTCAGAATGTGACTGTTGGGAGATAAGGTCTTTAAAGAGGTGATGAAGCTGAAATGATGCCATCAGGGCGGGCGCTAATCCAATGTGAAGAGGAGATTAAGACACAGACGTGCACAAAAGGAAGGCCACGTGAGGACCAGCCAGAAGACAACCATCCACAGGCCAGGGAAGGAGGCCTAAGGAGAAACAAACCCTGCTGATACCTTCATCTTGGGCTTCCAGCCTCCAGAATGGTAAGAAAGTAAATGCCTATTATTTAGCTCCCCCTCGGCCCCGCCCCCAGTCAGGGGTATTTTGTTATGGCAGCCCCAGCAGACTAATACAGACATTAAAAGGGCTTGTTCTACTTGCAAAAGTTGCCTAGCACTGTTCCCACTTTTGACCACATGTGGAGTTAAGGAGTCACACGGTGGGGGCTGGAGAGGCTCATGTAGGTCGGCTCCATTCCACCCTAGACTCCTGTGTGACACACGTGGGCACTGACACTCTTGGTGCTGAGATGAGGCCCTTGCTGGTGGATCTGTCAGCCTTTTGTTGCCATTAAGGCTCACAAAGCGAAACGTAAGGCTGAAGACAGAATGGAAGGAAGCTAAGACTGTAGCCCGGACCCCACGCAACGACCACCCACCCACCTGGGACGCTGGTCCCTGCTGCTCTGCCCTGCAGTGCAGGTGCCTCTGTGGCTGCCATTGGAATGGCTTCTTGTGGCTTCTCACCATCACCGCTCTTCAGTCAGGCTCCAGACGGGCTGAGCCCAGGCCATGTGCTTGAGCCCTAACCGCAAGGTTGTTTTCTGCTTCTGCTGTCTGCCCCACACCAGATCCATCCCTGAGATGGAGCATTCCCCCAGTGCAGGGGTGCTGGGCAGCTGAAATAACCACAAATGTCCTGTAACTTCGGGACGTGTGCACACACATGCGCATGCACAGAACGGCTGGGAATGACCTCAGATGAGCAGAGGAGCTAAGAGAATTAATTTTGGCATCACACAAACGAGTCTGAGCATCAGCAACCTGACTTATCAGCTCTCCTTCCTGGCCATGTACAATCCACCTGAGCCTCAGTTTTCTCACCTGTAAATGGGGATAATAACATCTACCTCATAAAGTGGCAGCCATTGTTGTTGACATTATTATTGGAAGTATCGTGACAACCATGTTGTGACACATCTGTCATGGACCACAGGCCTAATTACAGGTCGGATTAGATTGACCTTCCAGTGTTTTCACTGGTCTCTCAGGATGCAGACGGTCAGACCAGCTTTTTCACCTGTGTCCTAGTCGAGGGCTCAAAATGCAGGTGCTTTTAAAGAGATCAACCTAAGCTCCAAGCGTAAGCCTTTTATTGCCATTTCATCCTGCGGTGCAATGGCCCTCTAGCACTGTTTTTTCTAACAGCATGGCTAGTTGGGTGTGCCCAAAGTCCTTTATAGCTCTAACCTTCAGAAAAACAAATAGAGGGAGAAGGGAATTAAAAGACTGAGATAAAGTGAAACAATTGTGCTCCCACTGGAATGTGCCAGGGACTGGAGTGTGGGAGTGGGAGAGCTGGGGAGGTGGTTTACCGGCTGGTTTTATGGACAAACAGGACAGTTACGAAGGGTCATGGGAATGTATGACATGAAATTGTGACAAGGTGGGCACTGAGGCACAGACTGACCCAGTGGGTGTGCCGGGGCGGTGCGTGCCCGCCGATGCACACAGCACCCTTGGCCCTTAATCTCTGTACTTCTATACCTTTCATAAAAGACACTGCTGCTCACAGTGATCCTGGGGCCGCGTAGATCCAGGAAGCATGAAAAAAGATTGGATCCTATTCAATAGATGTTTACTGCAAAGCATATTTCAGTGTGTTCTAATTCTTGGAAGCTTAGGGATGGATGCGTGATGGAGACAGCAGTTTTCTAAACCACAATGTTTAACAGAACAGAACACCCTGTTTTCCCACCTACTTGAACAGTTACCCGATTAATAATAATAATAACTAATAGTTATGCATAAAGTTTCCATGGCAGACTCTATAGTTCTTCCTCTTCTTTTGTACTCAGGACAAAAAACAAGTACATTTGTCAACTGCCGATGGCTTCACCCTGGAAAGACTTTACTTCAGGTCCAGACGGCATATTTGCACCAGAATTCCTGGTCGAGGCAGGGTGGAATGACAGAGAGACTTACGGATGGTGGCTTTGCATTCTGGCACCAGGGCCTTGGTCTGGCTTCGGCTGTTATCTGACGGATTATTAGGTCAGCTCTGCCCTTGGACAGGAAGCTCCTGATTGATTGGTTACCCAGGCCTCTGCTTCTTCCATCCTGTTTGACGTAGTCGCGCCACTGGGACGTGGACACAGGAGGAGGGGAGCTGGCGGGGACACTCCTGCGGGAAATGCAGGGAGCCTGGTAGATGAGGTGAATTTTGAGCAGAAACCTTGAAGGACTGATCCATGCAGTTAACAGATAGCTAGTGAGCATGCAGGCACGGTCCTGGGTGCTGGGGCTATAACAGCGAACAGAATGGCCACCACTCCCGCCCTCACAGCAGGTATATGGTTTCAGGTTATTCTAGGCCAAGTGAATGAAAGTCGAGAAAAATGGAGGTGAGACTGAGTGTTGTGTAAGTGGGCTGCAAGTGGGCTTGGTTTATTACCCATTCATTCAATTCCCCCATTTATTACAGCGTTTGTTGTGGCCTTTATTGACTACCTACCGTGGGTGGGATTTGTGCAACACATTGGGGGTACAGAGACAACCAAGCCTCATCTCTGGAACTTGAGGACTTCAAGTTCAAAGGCTGGAGTGCAGAGGCACAGCTTCTCTAGCACAATTTGTCTGAGCTCTGCAGAGGAAGGCTCAGAGGAAGGTGACACAAACCCTGCTAGAGAGGGTGATGCAGACTCTCCTAGAGAGGAAAGTGGGGTGTAGGTCTCCCTCTTAAAAGATGACCGAGAGCTCGTGAGATAGCACAGGAAGGAGACGAAGAATCCGGAAAGAGGGAAGATGGGAGCTCCCTGGTGGTGTAGTGGCTAGGTTTCAGCTCTGTCAACGCTGTGGCCTGGGTTCGATTCCCAGCCAGGGAACTACCCACATTAAAAAGAACAACAACAACAACAAAAAACCCAGAAAGAGGGAAGGAAAGCGACCCATTGTGGGGAGGGGGTACAAGCAGAGTCTCTTAGGCAGGGGAGGGCTGATGGTGGAGAGCCTCAGCAGAAATCTGGCTTTAATTGAATTTGAGACATGATGGGGCCGCAGCCCAGTTCAGGGACTAACGCGATGAAAATTACGTTTGAGGTTGGTAACTCTTTGGGGTTGTTCAGGATCATGTCCTTAAACAGGGAATGCCTAGTAGTGAACTAATTAAGGCCCTTAATAGGCAGGACCATAATCTGCTGGGTTGCAGAACACTTAGAGGCTGGGGAACGATAGTACAATAAAAATATTGATTCCGTTTAGATTTGCCAAGAAGTTGGAGAGCGTGCACGTCCCTGATAAAAGTGAGATGAAAACACTTCTTTTGGGAAAATGAACACTAAGGTAGCGATGACTCTAATAAATCAAAAGTCCTTTGTCCACAGTCCATTCTGGTTGACAGGAAGAGATCAAACATTACCCCGATCAGTAAGAAATTATTAATAGCTGCTACTTATTTAGAGCCATTGATTGCCTGTCTCTGGGGAGAGGGAAGCCGTGGGGAGGTGCGGGTGGAGCGGGCTTGGGCGAGCGCCCGCCATGCCCCTCCTGAATTCCTTCACGTCTGCCCTTGCCCCTTTCCAACCCGAAAAGCTGGACTGCATGCCCCGGGGGGCTGCGCGAGGGGCCGGGCGAGAGGTGGGCGAGGAGGCCACGAAGGACATGTCTTTCGTGGCATAGCTTCACTCTCGTTTTAATTCTTTACACCTTGTGAGTTAGTGAACTCGGCTCCAGAGGACCTCTTGGACATCGCCTCCGAGCCCTGGTTGCCAGCCTCGGCCGGCGTCAGACTCTTTGAGACAGAAGGTTGAAAACTGGACAGTTAACTGCACATTCCCGGCTGCACCCACCCCTTTCCTGGGTATTCTGTTTACCCCGACGTGGAGTGCAAATACCAAACCCGTGTTTCCTAAAGTTCCAGGGGCATTTGGACGCCTTCCCAGGCTTGAGGCGCTGACCAGGAGGCTCCTTTGTGTTTTGGGGGTTCCATTTTAAATTGTGGATAGCCCTGGGAAGGTGGAGCTGCGGTGGACTTGTCATGGCTGAGTGAACTGTTTAGGCTGCCTGCCCAGACCCACGGTGGGATTGGAGGGCCTTTATAGTGTGGGGAGATGGGGTTCGGGGGAGGGCTCGAAGGAATGTTCTGGAAGGGGTTTGAAGTATGGTGGCATTGGGTGCCTTGGGTCACAGAAGAAGGAGACAGGGTAAAGAAAGTCTCGGTAGTAGGAGAGGCTTCCAGAAGAGAGAGGAGAGGGTGCCAAAGACACCTTCAGCGGCTGGGATTTTGCTCTGCAGGCCCACGCCCTGGGACCTCAGGGAACGCTTATCTCCAGCCCCGCCCCTTCCCTGTGCTGGGTGGAGCGTAGCAGCCTGTTGAGGAAATTCCTGGAAAGAAACCTTGGGGCAACCATCTAAGACGGTACTTTTCCACTCCATATGTTGACTGTGCTTCTAGAACTCCTGGCACTTACTCCTGCGTGAACTTACAGAGTGCTGGGGCTCTCCAGAGGGACCGTTAAGATTTGGCTTCACTTAGTGGTGGCTCCATAGTCTGTGCAGGTCACCGCTGAAAGTTTTTCTCCCCTGAGTCATTCAGCATCTTCAGTTCTTCTCAGTCCTCTGTCTGCCATCGTCAGCGATTTGGGGCAAAGGGACGTGTTTTTTCACCGTGGCGTACACTTGCCAGCTGCCTCCCAGTTTTTCTGTTGCTTTCAGAAACTAGATATTTTTTACACAGGAGCACTCCGACCCCCAGTCCAGTCTTGAGACTTATCTGATCCGTGCCCCAGAACAGACTGGTAGAAGAGTCTGATCGTATCCAGGTCTCCCTTCAAAATCTCCACCAGCAACTTAAGGCTTTTGCTGCAAGACGAAGTCTGGTTTCCCATCTGTCATTCTCACCAGTGTTTCTCTTTCCGGGATCAGTCTGGTGTGCACATGGCTTTAGTTTTATTCAGTTTCGTATATATTCTGTGTTAAGGGTCATGAGGGTGACAAAACTAAAAGGGACTCATCTCACTTCAAGAAGAGATTTAAATGAGGTAGAGTTTATTTTATTTCTTGTGAAATGAACTGAGCCCAGCAAACCTCAGTGTCAGGGACCCAGTCTGCCGTCTCCAGGACCTTGTCCCCTTTTGCATGATTTAAGATGGCTTCCAACCATTTCCTGATCCAGGCAGTAGGATGCCTTTTAAGGGCATGATCCAGAAGTTGCATACATCACGTCCGTCCACATTCCACTGGCTAGCTGTTAGTCACATGGGCACACCTAGAGGCAAGTGAAGCTGGGAAGTGTAGTCTTTATCGGGGTGTCTGGAAACCCAACTAAAACCTCCATTATTTATTAGACTTAAAAGAAAAAGTTTTATGCATGTGTGAGAAGGCTGTGCATTTTCTAACTGTTGGGTACAGAATTCTGTATTGGCCATTAGGTCGAATGTGTTCATTGTGCTGCTTTTTATCTGCCTGACTGTTAACTACTTGAGACTTACCAACCATTGAAAGCTCCCTTTCGGAGAGTGGATTTGTTGATTTGTTCATTTTCCTATGTATTTCTGTTGATTTTGTTTTCTGTATTTTGAGACAAGTTAATTAGATGCATTCATATTTAGAATTATGTCTTCTTTCACCATTATTGAGGGATCCTCTCTAGTTGTACTTATGCTTTTTCTCTTAAACTGGATTTCATATGATATATGTATAATATCTTTTTGATTTTTTTACTTTTAACCTTTCCAAGTTTTTAATGCTTTAAATATATCATACAAATAATGTTATGTGGATTGTTTTTTAAAATTCAATCTGACAATTTCTCCCTTTTAATTGGCAATTATAAACTTTTGATTTGATATATTTAAACTTGCTTCTATCATTTTAATTTTACTTTCAATGAAAAGATTTAATATTTTTGTTTCTATTATTTAGAAAATTTTATATTTCTATCTTCTCTTTTAAAGTAGCTTTAGCATGCCTTCCTATCTTTTGAACATATCTTCCCATGTTCATATCCACAACAAAGATATTTCCAGGATGTATGATTCCCCCTTCACATATTTCTTGTAGCCTCTTTCAGATTTTTAAATTTTATTTTAGTATTACTTCTTCAAAAAGTGTTTTTTTTTCCCTCTTTCTATCACCTTATATTTAGCTTCCCCTCCCTCCTCTCCCCAAAAAGTGTTTTTAATAGGAGTCTTAGCATGGCTAACTTCCTCAAGCTTTTTATGTCTTAGGATGCTTCTATCATATCCTTGTGTTTGAATTTTGCCAGAAATGAAATTCTAGGTTTATAGTAATTCTTTCAATGCTTTAAATCCAATATTCCATTATTATTATTTTTTTTCATTCATTGTTGTGGTTTAAAACTGTGATGGCCATTTGATTTGCAGGTGATGTCCTCTTTTGGAGCATTTTCAGGATTTTCTCTTTAAGTTTGGTTTCTTAAATTTTACTTTTTATTCTAACGTGTTAAAATGTTGGATTTTCCTTCTCTCTCTTTTTGCAATTCTATGCACCCTTTCAATTTGAAGTTATTCATTTTTTTTTAATTCAGAGAAATTTATCTGCATGAACTCTTCAAATATTTTTTTCTCTCCATGTTTATTATTATTTTCTATTCTGTGATCCTGTTGTTTGGATGCCGGTACTTCACATTTCTTAACTTTTAGCGTTTCTATGTCTGAATCTTTCCCTACATTCTTTCTGGGAAATGTCTTGATTTGATTTTCCAACTCAACAATTCATTCTTCAGCTGTATCTATTTAACTATGTAGCCCACTTACTGTGATATTTATTCCCATTATGTAATTTTCATACCTTGTATTTATTCCTGTTTTTGTTTTGTATTTCTATTTTCTGTTGAGGGTTGACTCTTGGGGAGACAGGCAATCATTCATGTGAATTCTTCATCATGGCAGGAATTGGAAGTTCAACAGAGCACTATGCAACCTTGCTCTACTAGTCAATCTAGAGAAACAAGACAAATAGGATATATATATATATATATATATATATTTATTTATTTATTAGAAATTATTGTAAAGTTTATGTAAGTTAAAATAAAATATAAACATCTTATTTATATAAGACATATCTATGTATGTTATTTATTATAAGATTTATATAAATCTTATATAATACTTATGTGTGTAGTATATATTTATTATAAGGAGTTTTATGATTTAATATAAAGAATTGGCTCATGTGATTATGAAGGCTGACAAGTTCAAAATCTTCAGAGAGGCTGGTAGGCTGGAGACCCAGGAGACCTAGGAGAGACGATGTTCCAGGTTGAGTCCCGAGGCCATCTGCTGGAGAACTCTCTCTTGCTTGGGGGAGGTTGGTTCTTTGTTTTATTCAGGCCTTCAACTGATTGGATAAGGCCCTCCACATTATGGAGAGCAATCTGCTTACTCAAAGTCCACTAGTTTAAATGTTAATCTCATCCCCAATTTCCCTCACATTCAGAATATAAAGTTTTACCAGCTATCTCGGCACCCCGTGGCCCAGCCAAGTGGACATACACGATTAGCCATTACACCTGTCATTCATTGTGTGGTCCAAGGGTCAGCCTCACCTGGGAGCTTGCTAGAAATGCAGAATCTTGTGCCTCACTCCAGTATCTACTTTTTAACAAGATGCTTGAATTTTAACAGGATATACATCTTCTCAACTTATTTTTTTCTCAGTTTATTGAGCCTGAGCTTCATATCTACAAAATAGGGATTTGGATGACATTGAAGATTCTCAACCCCAGCCACCATGGCCATGCTGTGGTCTTAAAAAAAATCCAGTCACATAAACACTGTCTGGGCTCACCTCAGACCAATTGGAACTGGGCCCAGCTACTCGTGTAGTATTTTTTAAAACCACATTGGTGACTCTGTTGTTCACTGAAGGTTAGGAACCTCTAGAACAGTGTTTGTCAAAATTAGATACCTACTCGAATCACCTGGTAATCTGGTGAAAATGCAGGTGTGGTCCGTGAGCTCATAGGCTGGAGACTGCATTTGTAACAGGCTCCCAGGAGCGCACGTTGAGTCTGGAGGTGCTAGACTGGTCCTGTGCAGTTCTGAGCTGCCCTGATTCCTACAATTCAGGAGGGCTTTGCAGTTTTGCCAACGTGAACTTCACCCAGGCCGTGTCTCCTAGTATCTAACCAGGAAGTAAGGCCTTCCTCTCTGTGGTTTCTTTGACAGCGTTCCACAAAGCAATCAGAGGTCTTTCTCCTGCTATTACCCATATGGAAAAATTGATTATATCCCATCTCCAGGGTGTAAGGCTTTAGAACAGGGCTCCTCAACCCCCTGCCATGCGGGCTGTGGCCTGTTAGGAACTGGGGCCGCACAGCAGGAAGTGAGCAGAGGGAGAGCAAGTGAAGCTTCATCTGTATTTACAGCCGCTCCCCATCGCTCACATCACTGCCTGAGCTCCGCCTCCTGTCAGATCTGCAGCGGCATTAGATTCTCATAGGGGTGCGAACCCTGTTGTGAACTGTGCATGCACACCCCTACCCCTGTGGAAAAATTGTCTTCCATGAAACCGGCCCCTGGTGCCAAAAAGGTTGGGGACTGCAGCTCTAGAAGACATTAAATGTGACCTCCACGGGGATGGGAGGATTGAGACTGGTTATTTGGTATCAGAGTCATCTCATGAAGTGACTGAGAAATTCAAGTTACCTGGGGACTGAACTCAGTGTGTGTTCAGCCAGAAGCCTCGGGCTTGGCCCTCGCTGTGACTCTCTCAAATGCTCCCGTCTCCGCAGTTGGAGTGACGTCTTCTCACTGGCTGCTCCCAGCCTTTACAACTCTGTTGTATAACGTAACTCACTGTGACTTAAGTTCTAGATTTTCTGTGCCTGCCCCTTCTCTGGACTGACAGGTCCCTCAGGGCAGCTACCACAACTCGCTTTCCTTCTGGGTCGCTAATATCCCCCAATGTCATGCTTCACTGCTTTCCGCCTTGCTCACCCCAGTCCGGCCCCGTCGGCCTCTCCCACCCAATGCTCCAAGCTCGTTCCTGCCTCAGTGGTTCCTGCTGCTCAACACACTCTTCCTCAGACTTTCATGTGGCTGGCTGCTTCAACACTCATCACATAGCCTTCATGTCACCTCTCCCAAAAGGTGTCCCCAGACTGCCCATCAGAGTGGTCTCCCCACCCCACTGTGATTCTGTGCCACCATGACCCTGTTTTGATAGCATTTGTGATGATTAGAGTGATGTTATTTGTTGATGTGGTTTCTTATTCATTTTCTGTCCCTGCATCCCCCCCCCTGTCCCTACCCCACCCCACTACCACCTCTAGATTGTAAGCTCTGTAAGAGACTCCTGGTTCGATCACCTTGGCATCTCTAATGCCTAGGACTTCGATGTGTAGAAACAGGAGGCACTTAATGATTAACTGGATGAATCTTAAATCTTTCACTGCACTCAGCTCAGTTTGCTCATTTAACAAAGCTTTAAAAATTATTATTTCAAGCAATATGACTTGGCGTGTTTTCCAGAAAAGACTAATTCATGGGGAAGCATTACAAGAACAAGCTGCATAATGACAGAAATAACCCGGGACTCAGTTGGACCCCAGTTTGCGTTTATAGGGGGTTCATGGGGGGTCCTGAGCTATGCCATGGTTGCCAATCAGATTCCAGGAGCTCATAAAAGTTCAGAATAAGATTTAGCTTGCTTCCCCCGCTGTAAATTCCTCATTGGTGCCCAGTGGCAAGCTGGCAAGAAGCCGCTGGTGAGGGCATGGGGCAGAGAGCGCTGGGTCTGGGTCTCTGCCTTGTTCCAACATCCCAACACCTGCAGCTCTCAGCTAGCAGCTCTCAGCACCTGGCCCAGACCCGCCATGGAACCCTGGCTCAGTCACCAGATGGGGGAGGCCAGGCCACCAGCCACACAGGAAGGCAAGAGACCTTTGGTGGAGAATGCCAGTGCTGACGGAAGTAGCAGCAAGCCAGGGGCCAGCTGGAGATTGTGCCCCTGGGATCAGGGCTGTGTCTGCACCGAGGTTTCCAGCCACGCTCTAATATCGCTCGCCAGGGCTTCTGCCACTCTTGCACGTCTGCATGAGTCAGCCCAGCATGGCTGGCAAGGTGGAGGGCCAGTGAAGTGTTTCCCTTAGGCCTTAGCATCATCGCTAGCCTCACGGGTGGTCCCTGGTCTCCTTCAGGTGGACCGGGGTGGGTGCAGGTTGGCATCCAAATCGCAAGTCAGTCTGAATCTGCTTTCAAGATGCATATTCCACAAGAGCATTAAAACAGAGTTATTTGCCCAGAAAAACACCCTAAGATATATTTTGTGTGCTGGGAAACGAGGGGGTGTCACAGGTGAGCAAAGCAACTCAGGATCTAGCCAGGTAGGTGGTTTGTCTGGTTTTGGCTTCACCAAAAGGTCCCAAAGATGGAGCGATTTGAGTGACGACTATGAGAGTGTCTGGCGTGGGTCACCCTTTCGATTCAGTGGAAGTTTAATTCAAGTAGGAACTGTGTGCCTACTCCATGTTAAGTGCTGAGACAGGAGGCCTGTAAAGTTCTCTCCTCTTGGACCTTACAATTTGGTAGGCAATGCAAACAAGCGTCACTCCCACAGCGGTGTGGTGACAGAGGGAGGCAGCTGCCTCTTTCTCAGCTAGACCCACGGATCTAGAGCCCTAGGACCAAGTTCAAGTTTCTAACCTCCCAACCTCTAGCTGGTGGATGTTGGGCTAATTATTTAACGTTTTGAAGCCTTAGTTTTCTCAGTTATAATACGAAGACATAATGGGTTGTGATGAGGGACCTGGTGAAATAATTTATCTGAAAGCCTTTATTATGAGCCCACAAGGAGACCTTTGAATTTTTCTTGGGACTACCAAGAACTTTGTTTTGAAGTTTTCAGTGATAACTTCTTATTTCATTGTTAGGTTGTGGCACGACTACTTATCAATGGGAGGTGAAAATCTGAGAAAAGCTATAGATGTGCAGTGTCCAGTATGGGACACGTGTGTGTCCCCTGAGCGCTGGAAATCGGGCGAGTCTGAGTCTTGACGCACACTCGTATGTGAACTTAGTAAAAAAAGAAAAGAGTGTAAAGTATCTCACTAACAATTTTTATAGTGATTAAATAATATTTTGTGATAACATTTTCCAATGATGTGTTCAAATGATAATATGTTGGATATATATTGGGTGAAATCAAATCGGTTATTGGAATTAATTTAATTACTTTCTTAGTGCAGCACTTACATCTATGGCTCACATTATGTTTTTATTGGAAGTGTAGCTATTATAGAGGCTCTCTTTGGAAACCGTATTCTGTATACAGCACACAGAATCATTCATATCGTTTCAAAGCTGTTCCAGACCCCTTAAAGTTCCATCCACAGAACTCTAAAAGGACTATTTTAAAGGTTGCTTTTCATTTGCATTTAAAATACATACGAAAGTGTTCCTGTGAAATTAGATCACTCTGGTGAGAACTATTTCTATGTTCTGTTCCTCTGGGCAGGAAATGGTTCACCGTCATTGTTATCAAAGGGGCTGCATGGAAGGCCCACTCCGGACCTTGGGTGGGGCACTCAGGTCGCGATGGGCAGCTCTCGGTAGGTAGGCCACTGAGGCGTCGCTATGGCTGTGGGCCGGACTGAGCACACCCTGAAATTTTACTCATGCAGATTTTCCATGCACCACCCTCAAACAGCCACGCTTGCCTCCCACCCCCGAATCTTTCCCCTTTCATGGGAAAAAAAAACCAACAGAAAGGGAGAACCATCCTTTCGGTCCCTTTGTTATTCCTTAGCTCACCAAATTCACCCCCAAGTCCTTTGGGGCCTTCTCCATGCCTCTTTTATCAGCTGAGGAAAGGAGGCTCACAGCACTCAGAAACTTGCCAACTGTCACGTGGGTGGAAGGGGAACTGGGGTGCGGATGCTTTCTGGGGTTGACTTGTTTCTGCCGCACTGCTGCTGCCAGAGGCAGGACAAAAGTCGGCTCCCAGGTCTGGTCCACTCTCAGCAGGGACAGATGCTGGCCATGCCCCCACTGCCCTGCTTTTGTTTGATGAGAAGGAAACCGTGGGATTTGATAGTAAGAGAGGATCAGCCATGAACCAGTTGCAGGGGGATTCCCTGTGGTTTGCGGGGGGGAGGGGGGGGGACCATCTTCTCATGACTTCCTTTCCAAGGGAAACTCCTGCTAGATGCTTATTAGCACAAACAAACCCCCAAACCAACTAAAGGCCAGTCTAGCGAATTCATGCAGTTTGGGGTAGATGAGCTTTCCTGCCTGGAGGAGCCAGTGAAATGAGCCATTTCCGCCCCCAGAAGGTGGGCTGGGAATGGGGTGCAGCTTTAAACACGACACTGCTGAGGGCTTCTGCCATCTAAGGCAATGCCGGAGCTGGGGACCTCCTCAAGGCGTTTGCTAGCTGGCCTGGTCCCCAAGCAGAAGCAGCGAGGTCACTGCCTAAGTTTTACGAGTGGGACGAGCAGCAGCAATCTAAAGGGCAAACAAACAAGAAAGCCTTTCTTTCCGAGAATGTTTCCACTGCAGTAAGGTTAGAAAGTGATCCAGGGAAGATAGAAACTAGCCCTTTCATTTTGCAAAATAAAATGCCTATCCACTTGGTAATCTGTGCAGTGGAAGCCTCAGCCAGAATCTTGTTTGTGAAGGTTTTGTTTAATTTGCCACCCCCACACCTCTCCTTCACTGCTCAGCATCAGGCAGGACAAGAAGAAAGGGGACCGTGGCCTGGCAGATGCCGCCATGGGTATGTCCCTGCAGCATAGCTTCCATGGCCTGTCTATTAAATAAACACAGGAAAAAGGTGAAATGCCCCTGACAGGGGTGACTGTGGTTCCTGGGGTTTTGTTCCAGTTTTAATGACTATAGATAGATGCAGGGAACGTCTTAATTTTCAGAGCTGTGGCTTTTTCATGAAACACTGCCACTCTTCATGGGGAAGGAACTAGACTTTCCTGACACAGGATTTGGCAGGTTTTGGTCACCAGGGCTCCAGTATTGGCTTTCAGAGACCTGTTCCCAATTTGGCCCAGACTGTCCACCTGGTCCGGGCCCCAGCTAGGAGAGTGTCCCTGGGCCTGGACAGGGTGCCACGCTCTAAAAAAACTACTTGCTGGGTCTCCCCAGGGATTCAGGTTGAGGAAGGCAAGTGATTGATTTACTCTTCAAATTACCTTCACCTCCTTGGAAAAGAGCACTTGGAGTGCAAGTGCTTGGGGTGCTTCAGGTGTCCCCACAAGCAAATGCCTGCGCAGCCTCCACACACGGACCACGTGAGGAATGTTTTATGCCCGCCCTACCTTACGTGACCTCAGTCAGCCAATCCAACCACAGCACAACTGGTGGCACCTGTCCACCTAAACGTGAACTGGGCTTTCAGATAAAAAATAGATTATGTTCAAGGGTTGGGGCTGTGTTTTCTCATGAATAGTGTCTCATTCAGCATTTCTGAAAACATGGTCTGGAAAGCCCCCTGCATCAGCATCAGAGAACCTGTTTCAACGGCAGGTTTTGGGGATCCTCATCACCAAATGTGTGGAAGCAAGAGCCAAGAATTTGCATGGCACCAACCTGCCAGGCTGTACCCCAAAGTCTGTGTGAGCCCTTGGATGTAAAAAGTCCTTCGTACATTTTTAAGCCAACACAACAAACTGTAGCAGAGGAGAGTCAGCCTGGTTACTTATGGCTAATGTCCACGTGAACGTGTTTAATTGTATGTCTCTTGTCAGGCAAGTTCGGACCATAAAGGGCTACTTTCAGTCTTTGTTCCTGCTGATTGATGTGTGTATCTTATCCTTTTGCAGTTACAGGTCATCATGTGCCCAAGAACAGTATTTCTAAGTTGTTTCTGTGTGTCTTCTGAGAAGAATTTGTCCTTTGATATATGTGATTGCAACATGTTGATTAAAAAAAAAAAAGAAAAACAATAAAACCATTTTGTTGAGTTTTCTCATTTTTCTTTTCTGAAGGAAACCATTTTTAAGTGATTAAAAAAAAAGCAATGTAGGGTTTTGTTTTTTTTTTTATATGTGGGTAGTTCCCCGACTGGGAATCGAACCCAGGCTGCAGCAATGCAGGGAAACTTACTATTCAGGATCTTACTGACAGAATATATAGGGTCCGGCAGAAGTAGTGCCCCCTTTTTTTTTTTTTTTTTACAAGCTGGTTAATCTATAGCAAATCTTTTATTACAAAATCAAGAGCATATAATTCTGTAACATAACATACTTTAACTACTTTATAAAGGGTGTTACTTGTGCTGGACCCTATATATGTTCTTGTGTATTCATGAACTGATTCATGCACTGATTCATGCACACATGATTTCCTTAGAGTCTGAAATGACTGATCCTCAAAGAACATGCTTCCTGGAATTTATGCTATACACAAATCTAGAATGTTTGTTACCAAAAGGCCTCTGACGTTAGATCAGTGTAGCCAGGTGTCAACTAGAACATTGATCAACTTCAGATACACTCGGGTGGATCTAAATTGCTTATTTTAGGACAAAGGAAATGTTGTAGTTTTAAACTTTATAGTTTTAAACTACCTGGTTAACTTAAGCAACATTAAGCAAAGTCTATTACTTTGGACAACAATGATGAATGGAATGTCTACATAAACTTTTATGATTCTTCTGCATCAGAGGTTTGTCTATTCTGTCCCTCTTAATTATTTATTCAATCATTTATATTACTGTGAACTCACAAATATTGATTCAATATTTGGGTTATATCCAATACTATGTTTTCTTGTTCAATTTTTTTTTTTCCAGCTTTGGTCAATGAGAGCTCTTGCAGTTGGTTCCTATGTCCCTTTTGCATACCTCCACCATTGTGGGGTTTTTCCTTCTTTTTGAGGGGTGAAGGGAGCACTTTCTTACTTTTTGACACTCCAATAGGCTCATCATGTATGTAGGGTCCTGCTCTCTTCCTAGAATCCGCCATTTCTCCAAGGAGTCTGGATCTTCATGTTGGAGAACAATTTTAGTAACGAAGTTCTAGGTGGTAAATGTGTTCAATTTGGCCATTTTTAATCCATCCATTTTCTAAACATACACCTTTCCCTAGGGCTCACTTTGGGCAAAACTCTGGAGCAGGCAAAACAAATGAAGTAAAAATAATTCCATTTTTCCATGGCCCAAGCAGAGGTGTTCTCCGTGAGGTATGACTACAGCTTCGTGGTAACTGGAAGGTGGAAGGAGACTTCCAACTGGGGATACAGGTCAGCAAAGTCTTGGTTCTTGATTCTGGGCTTTACCTCCTACCTTCTAGGTCTAGAACTTAGCAGCTGTGCCTGTATTTACTCTTTCACATAAGAGTCTATAATATCAGCTTGATCTGAGTTTGGTCTCTGGCTCTGCCCCTTATTAGCTGTGCGACCTGGAGCAAGTTTCTCAACTACACTGAACCTTGGTTTCTTCACCTATAAGTTGGAGATAGTGGTGCCAATAGGACCCACTTTTAGAGGCCATTGGGAAGACTAAGTAGTAAGCATGTGGAATGCCTGGCACACCCTCTGGCACAATGGGGCACAGCGATTGCTGGCAATCACAACAGCAGTGACAGCTAGGGTCCCTCTTGGAGCAACACTGACTTTTTGGAATATCAGCTAATTCTTCGGACAGCATTGCAAGAAGAGGCTGTAATGAATTCAGGCTGTGAAAGGCAGAGCCAAAGGCATGTCTGTGAAATGAGCTGACTCCTGGGGTCATGGTAAGATCTGTCCTGCAGATGATAGTGCTTTTGAGAAGTAAACCGTAAATGATCAGGGTTTTGTGGTCACCTGACATTTGGTGGCTCAGCGTGAGCTCTAGCGCCAAGAAGTGAAATGGCATCTGCTTCCAAAACCTCCCATGATACATGCCCATTAAAAGGGATCAGCATGGCCCCCAACACCACAGAACTGGTCCCCCAGAAGGTGACGATGTGGCTAAGCAATGGTCTCCT
The DNA here is from genome assembly GCA_004026885.1 of Lyroderma lyra. Taxonomy (NCBI): domain Eukaryota; kingdom Metazoa; phylum Chordata; class Mammalia; order Chiroptera; family Megadermatidae; genus Lyroderma; species Lyroderma lyra. The sequence goes on along the minus strand of PVJL010006841.1, from coordinate 44,251 downwards.
GTCCTGGAAGGAACACAGGACTTAAACCTCAGAGAGGCTTGAGACCTTTTAGGAGCAGCCAAAGCATAGGTGTCCTGAACTTTCCCTTGGGCTAGGTGTATCCCAGGAGCCTTAAAATAAGGCCGAAGATGGAGGCTGTAGTCATCCCATTTGGTGTTTTTTGATACCCGAGGGAGGGTGTGGCAGTCCCACTTGGTGTTTTCTTTTACCTGAGAAGCATCCAGAGCAGTGATTCTCAAGGTGTGGTCCCTGGACCAGAAGCAATAGCGTCATCCGGAAACTTGTTCGAAACATGCATTCTTGGGTCTCATCCCAGACACACTGAATCAGAAATTCTGGAGGTGATCCCTGCTGCATCCTTGGCCCAGGCCCCCATGATTTAACAAGGTCTCCAGGTGATTCAGATGCCAGCTACAGTTTGAGAACCATTGGCAAAAAGCATGCAGGACTTCCCAAAACTGTCCACGTTAAACTTAAAGGTATTCTGAACTCTATGCCCCTTAAGAAACTGACTCTTCTCTAGCATGTGAGATGAATTAGGAGCACATCAAGTACCTGTAGGACGAATGAATTAAAAAATCCTGAAGTATTAAGTTAAAATTCAAGTGTTGGCGAGGATGTGGAGAAAGAGAAACTCTCATTCATTGCTGGTGGGAGTGCCAAATAGTGCAGTAAGTTGGAAGTCAGTTTGACGGTTTCTCAGAAAACTAAACATGCCCTTGTCATACGGTCCAGCTACCACACTCGGTGGCATTTGCCCGAAGGAGCTGACAACATGTCCACACAGAAACCCACGTATGTTTATAGCTGCTTTATTCATAATTGCCCGAATGTGGAAGGAGCCAAGGTGCCTTCAATAGGTGAATAAATGAACTGTGGTCCACCCAGATTGGAGAGTATCACTCAGTGATAACAAGAAAAGTGATATCAACCTATGAAAAGACATGAAAGAAGCTTAAATGCGTGTTTCTAAGTGAAAGAAGCCAATCTGAAAAGGTTACATACTGGAGGATTCTAGTCGTACGACATTCTAGAAGAGGCAGAGCCATGGAGACAGTAAAAGGATCAGAGGTTGTCAGGGGAAGCTTATGTGGCAAAACAGCATTTTTCTTTAGGGTGGCAGCGGACTCAGCTGCAAGTCCACGTGCCTCGCTGGAGGTGGCTGATGGCAGTTCCAGTCAATGAGGTTCAAGCGGGTACGGTGGGGCTTCCAGGAAAGCGACTTAAAAGCGGGCAGAAAAAAAGGTGGAGGAGGACGAGTAGATTGGCATGCACATTTTGTCCTCTGTCTTTTGCTTTCTTCTGCCTGGAGTGCTGATGCAATGTTGGAGGTAGAGTTGCCATCTTGTAGTCATGAGGCGACCATGAATGCAAAGGTCACAAACTAAGGACAGGGATACAAGCTAGAAGACATGCCAGTTCTAAAGGGTGCTGTGCAGCGGCCATACCAGTCCTGTTATGAGAAAAAACACCCCCTTCATTTGTTTAAGTTGATATTTTGGGAGTTTCTGTTACTTGCAGTCTAACTGACTCAGGGTATTTCCAGTCTGCCTTAGTAGATGAGAGCCCAGACTTGGAGGCCTGACAGACCTAGTAATGGGTTCTGCTATGTGACTTTGGACACACTGCTTCATATTTCTCGATTTTGGACATTTCACCTGCAAAATGGACACAACAACAATTCTGACTACTGTATTGTTTCAAGAATTACTTGAAATAATATATTTTAAGTGCTGTTAGCACAGTGCCTTGCACATACTAAGGACTGAACAGAAGGGAGTACAAAACTGGAGTGGCCTCAGATAGAGGGCAAAGCGTCATATACCACAAGAACTTTAACAAACAGAGTAAGGTCTGGCATCATTGTGTCTTGGACATGCTGGCTATTATATAACTTCTGGTTCACTGTCATGTGAAAAATCAGGGTCACCTGTTGCCAAGTGGATACTCTCAGACCTAACCCCAGACCTTATGCACTCCCTCACCCCCTTCTAGGTGTTGATGCTTACAGATCACTCTAAGAAAACTACCCCCGCCCAACATACAGCCCCTTACAGAGCGAGGGAGTTGTACAGAGAGAACAGGCCATGATTCGTACCCCTAGGGCCGTCCCCTTGGACTCAGCTGATTGCACCAGAAGTAGACATCTAACCTGAAGGGACACGGACTGGTCAGAGGCCGAACAAGGGTCCTAATGGGAAAGCACTTCCCACAGGGCGATCACTAGAGGAAAGCACAACCCCGCTGCCTGGTCACCCTTCACGAGGGGTGTCAGCGCTGTTGGGCAGGCTGATTCCCTGTCACTTATCCACGCACTCCCCCACCCTCTGCTTTGGGTGTTTTTACCTGTTCTCAGAACTCCTTCCCCTCCTCATTCTCATTTGATGACATGCTTCTGATGTTAGTGAAGAAAGTAGAAGCATTTGGGAGAGAACGGCCTCATTCTCCTAGAGCTGAGCCTGTGCCCTTTGCACTGCTTTGATTCCTCTTACCAGGGATGAACTGCGCCTGCTCCCTGCAGAGGCTTGCCGTGTACGAGGTGCGGAGTATGCCTTTGTTGAATGGATGAATCTAGATCAGGGACCCACGTGACCCACTGTCTGTTTTTGTAAATAAAGTTTTATTGGAACGCAACCACACTCATCCGTTTATGGATTGTCTAAGGCTGCTTTCACATTACTTCGGCAGAGCTAAATAGTTGTGACAGAGACCGTATGGCCTACAAAGCCAAAAATATTTACTATCTGACCCTTTACAGAAGAAGCTTGTCAACTCCGGTTTAGATAATTATTTTAATTTCCACTCTGTGCTGTGTGTGTAAGACCTTGAGGACAGATGATCAAAGAGAGAAATGTCACGTGGAGCGACCTCTTTCACCCATGAGCATTATCAGGGTTTGTCTGGGGCCAGAGGCTGAGAAGGCACTCTCCACAGTGAATAATTAAGTGTGTGTGTCTGTGTGTGTGTGTGTTGGAGGGTGGGGGGTGGGGTAATGGATGTTGAAGAAAAAAAATTAACCTTATTAATAGGAAAACATTCCCCTGGGCAACCATTTTATACCAGGTGCTTTGCATGCTTTATTGCACTTAATCCTCATGCAACCCCTTGAGGCAGGCACTGCTGTCTCTAGTTTACAGATGAGGGCACTGAAGCACATGCAAGTTCAATGTTTGGCAGAAGGTCACACAGATCTGTCAAGTATCAGAAAGAGGGTTGTCCATGCCAGTACCTGAGATAGATGGTGGCCCGGGCAGCAGTAATGATAACCGCAAAGCCCATGAGGCTTATGATGACGTACAGGTAGTGTTCCCAGTACATCTCATCGACCTTGGGAAACTAAGGCACGGGGAGATTGACAGATTGGGCCAAGGTCATGTGGTCCTGGGAATGGGCAGTGCTGGGTAGCCGTCTCTAGTCTCTGTTCTTTGCCGCTTTGCCGTAACAGGTACTAGGTCCTCGATAAACAGTTATCGAGCTAATGGATTTGAACATGAATCTCCTGGATCCCAGCCCAGTGCCTCTGCTACTGTCCCACAGCAGCTGCCCCCTTAAGGTTCTGCAGGATGTGCAGCATTTTGCTGAGGGCACAGTTGGCAAGGAGGGAGAGCTGTGCCTATTTGACTTGTTTCTGCAGAAATTACTAGACCGTTTTAGAATTTACTCAGCCTCTGCCTACATTTTTATCTCTCTTGGGACACTGCCCATCCCATTGGGGGAACTATAATTTTAATAACTGATGATAACATCTCTCTTTAGACATGGGAATCATTTGCAAAAAATGTGTTAGGAGAGAATTAAGCCTCCTAGTTTCACACAGGTTTCTTCCCAAGCTGACTGGATTAGCTTTCTTACTCAGTCCTGTTTACAGATTTGAATCGTGCAACAAAATATATTCTCCAACTGGTGGTTGTATAAATTATGGGTCTCCAATGGGAGGTGAATGTTTTCCCCATGTGGAAGTTACTTAACCTAAAAAAAAAGGGATTTTTATGTCTCCCCAAATCAGATAAAACCATTATTAATTTTATGTACCCTTGGCCATCTCTCAAGAGCAGGACAGGGCTAACAAGAAAGGAGATGTTTTCTGCTTATTAATGTATGTTTTCAATTTTTCAGTTATGGGGGAAAGAAAAGTGACATCTTTCCATCTGAGTTAGTCATTTTGGGCTCCCATAACCAAGTACCACACAGACTGAGTTGCTTCAACAACAGAAATTTTTTTCTCTGGAGGTTCTGGAGGCTTGGAAGTCCAAGATTAAGGTGCTGGCTGATTCTCTTCCTGGTGAGGGCTCGCTTGCTGGCTTGCAGACGGCCGCCTTCTCGCTCTGTCCTCACATAGCTCTTCACTGGCGCGTGCACTCGGGGAAAGAGATCTCTTTCTTCCTTTTTCAGAAGGCCACCAATTCTATCAGATTAGGATCCCACCTTTATGACCTCGTTTAACATGGATCACCTCCTAAAAGCTCCATCTCCAAATACAATCTACATTGGGGGTTAGGGCTTCAACACACGAATTTGGAGAGGACGGTATTCAGTTCACACAACTCTCTCACCACCGCCGAGAACTATGAAAGTTTGCTAGTTGATTTTGCAAATATCATTCAACCCAGTCTTGAGTCCATTCTAAACATATTTCCGTGTGTTCGCTTTAGCTTCGAGACCTTGCACTCATGGGGAAAAGTCGTGTGTGCCGTGAAGCAGTTAATAATTTTTCTGACTCTTACAGGTGCTAACAATAATAGCAATTACCTTTTACCAATTGTTTAAAAGGTACTAGGTGTCATACTATCTCCAAGCATTTTGTTTTGTCTTTTCATCATCTTGACAGCCTGTGGGGGTTAAGGCAGTATTATTACTCCTCTTTCATAGATGAGGAAGCTCAGGTAGAGAAGCTGAGTAATCTGCTTAAGAGCACACACTAGAGAATGACTCAGGCTGGATTCGAACCCAGCACAAACCCCAAGGCCTTCACCTAACCATTCTTCATGCCTCCCAGTTGGTGAAGAAAGTTATAATTCCTTAGACTTCAGTCCATAGAGACTAGAAATGATGGTTCAGTTCAACCCTCTAAGCTCTAGCTGAGAAGGAAGGTAATTCCGTTTGGTCCAGCTCTTGCTTTTATTCAGACTTGTATTGCTCATTTGTTTTTGTTAGTCACAATGAAGGCAGAAGGATACTTTTCTGAAAAGCCACACATAATTTAAAAACATTTTGCTCTTATTATATGTGTAAAAGTTTCTGGACAAAGACACTTCTGAAAAGGAATAGTAGAGGATCATGACAGTGCCGTTCTCTGTTCTGCAATTTATTTTAATGGCTGCCTTTTTAACAATGAAGTTTTCGCTCACTTTTCAGACACCCAAAGGAAAAACGATGACAGAAAATGTTTTCCTTTTCTCTCTTAGTTCTGTGTTGCAAGTAATTCATTTTTGTCATGATTAAAGTCACTGTTTTCAAAGGAGCCCAGCCGTTTGAATGACCTGAACCAGAAGTACGGAGAGGAGTGGATGGATTGCTTCTTGCTTCTTGAAAGCTAGCAGGAGCAGAAATTAGGCTTCGTACATCGTAGACAGGAACAGTGATGGAGACAAGAACGTACAATAATTCAATCGGATATCTCTAGTTACTACTATTAGGGGGCTTAGTTCTTTTTTTTCTTGTTTTCTTTTTTAACTCCTAAGTATTTACACTTAGAGAGGAATTTTCCAGCTTTCTGAGAAAACAGGTGTGTTTTTGTTTTTTTTTCAAGAAACGTAAGAGTGTTACATTTGCAGTATCTATTCACCAGCAAAGGAGTATTGCAGGGTGGAAATGAGTCCTTCGATTACAAACCAGCTCCTTGTACAACATCCAGGCTTACTTTTGTTGTCTGTGCCTGCTCATGCCATCAACTGGTTCCCAAATGGTTAACTCCCCCCTGCTCCCACTGCCCTGGAGCACGGGAGGATGGAAGGAAACCTGTGATAGCAATCATGTGGCAACAATGACAACCATTTGGCTTGGGTAGAGGTGTTTATGCAGAAAGAAATACAAGAAAACAAAGGGGTGGAGTATGTGAACTTCTAACCCTCATCCCCACATGCCATTGGGTTGGTGGGTGGCATGAGCAAGCGTTCAAGTTCCCTGGGGTGGGTGTTTGTATGGGGTCCAATGACAAAGAACCAAAGAGGGAAAGAACTTGTGAACAGCAAGTGGAAAACTACTAAGAATGGTGCAGCCCTGCCTGCCTCTCCCGTCACCTCACTGGAGCGTGGTGGCTTAGCTTCCCTTCTCCACTCGGTGATCCCCGAGGCCCAGCTGCTCTGCTGGGGCCAGCCCTTCTCTCACACTAGGGATTTTGTTCAACAGTGAGTTTCCTGGCCCAGCCCCTTCTCAGTTCCTCTTGTCCAAATGGAGTGACACTTTTATCAGTCGGGGGCCAGGCAATAGATAGAGGGTATTAATTATGGCTAACTGACACCCGCCTGCAGCTTTCTTGAACACACATGGTTTAATTAACCCATTGAAAGGCAGCAATGGGTCAGAAGTGTTAGAGACAAGAATACTTCAATCAGCTCCCGCTCTGTGGTGGTCCGTATGCGGTCTGCTACATGTGTATTTGGAGAGGGGCAGTGAGTGTTTTGGAAAATAGTGTGAGAACACAGGCCAGCCATGCCGTGGCTATGTGAAGGATTTCCTTTGGGCTTACTTGTTGGATTTAGCATTTGGTGGAAGCTTTCAGGGAAGATGGGGATATGGGAACGTGGGGAGGGGGCAGAGGTCTTCGCATGGACAGATGTTGGCTAAGGATGGTTAATGCACTCGAGCTGGTGCTTTGTGCTTTTGCAAAGCATGGTTCAGGAGGGCAGTGAGGTTTTTCTGGAAAAATACACTCGTTCTGGAGTTGAGAGAGGTGGGATCAATCTAATGTTTTCTCTTATTGGGACGCCCTGTGCAGGAACTTAATTGTTATGAATGTTCATTAAAAGGGGTCAAGAATTCCTGCCTATCTCAAATAGGAGTGAGAAAGTGCTTTGAAAGTCCCCATTCAGGAGCCATGCACTTAATTACATTATGTAAACAAGTTATTACCCTTAGATTATTGAATTTCATTTTAGGCAAAGAGGAGCAACACACAAGAGGTTCAGAAAATTCACCTTGTTAGGTCTTTTTTTGCAGCCCCGTTGCGAAATGGGAATCAAACTATTTTTTGCCTCAGTGTCAGAGTAGGGCAATATTTGCATGAAATTCACAATGGGTGAGACGTAATCAAGACTATGATGACGCCAATTGGCATTTTAAACAGTCTGTCACGGACCATACAGACATGAATGGGCTGCTTGACAAGCCTCTCTAAGAGGCTTTGTTCCTTCACTTATAGTTATTAGAGAACCTATAGTGGTATGTGTGATTGCTGCTATCTTCACCTGCTAGATCGTGTGCTACCCCCAAACGATATTTCTAAATTTTATACCCTTCTAACCTAGCAAATAGGATCTGATTCTTAGATAGCACATAAATAAATATTTGTGGACTAACATTTGATCTGGGCTTCCTGGTAGAGTTGAAGGCATGCGGGTTTCAGCTTTAGGGTGTGCCGGAATGGAATCCTGACTTTGATACCATAATTGAGTGACTTTGGAAAAGTCACTCAATCCGGCTGAGCCTGGGATTCCTACTTACGAAAATCCAGGAGGGAGCATGTTTAAAGTGCCTAACGAATTCCTGGCACAAAACAGGCACATGGGAAATAGTCGTTCTCCTCTTCTTCCTCCTCCTTCTAGCACGTTATAAATCAAGTCATTCCTTACTTTCCAATGGATGAATATTCTGGAAACTCAAGCTTTATGGTAAACATAATTAAGAAGGTGAATCTGCTGCCAGAAAATTATGCAAAGCACTTGCGAATTATTTTTGCATTAGTTTCTATTTCGTATGATCTCCGGCAGGGTTTCCAGCTATCAGTATAAGATCACTGAGGGCCAACAATCTTGCATTTTAATTGTTATGTGCTCAGAGCACTTCCCAGACATCCAAACACAAAGAAAAGTATCTCCGCGCCATCATTTAGGTGAATTATTTCTCTTTTCAGCTGAGTCGAAGGGGAGCGTTAGCTCCAATTTCATGCTAACATTCTAGAACCCTTTTTAGTTTAACTTACTTCTCTCACAAGGGACTGAGGAGGCACAATTTTATGACAAGGTGAGACCGGTGAGATTTGTCCCTGTCGGCACTCGCCGTGTAGGCAAAACAGAGGGTGCAGCTTGTGCTTATTTATTGACTCAGTTTTAACTTGTGCTCATTTTGTTTGAGTGAAAGATGTTGCACCCCATCACAAGTCCAAGGTTAAGCCTCGGCTCTGCAATGTAGCTGCGGTGTGGTGTTTGGCATTTCACTCCACATGCGCCCTGCTTCGGCTTCTGCTCCTATAACATCAGGGTTTTAGACCAGAGAATTCTGGAGGTTCCTTGAACTCTAAATTCTGTGCGAGGGGTTTCTTCGCTGCTTCCTTTTCCTCTTCTTGATTTCTTATTTCAATATCCACTTGTTAAATAATTCAGCAGAAGAGCAGAACCAATCCGTGCTCCGTTAGTGATCCGTGTGTGTGTGTGTGTGTGTGTGTGTGTGTGTGTGTGTGTGTGTGGCTAGCCTAAGGACCCAATAAGAGGGAAAAGGCTAAGTGAATTACGATAAATCAATCACCTCAGTGAAGTTTTATCCAGTGATCAAAAGGGATGTTCATGGAGCCTCTCTAGCAAAACAGGAAGATGTTTTTGTGAGATGTTTTAAAAAAAAAAGGCAGAAGACAAATGATCCCTCTGCCATGATAACCACAATAGCAAAAGTATACAGGAATATGGAAAAATCCTAGAAGGGAATGGGAACGTGAAAACACTGGTACGCAGAAAGGGGGTTCCGGTCTCACTCCTGTGAGAGGAGAGAAATGTTCAATATAATTCATGTTTTGCGTGGCGTGTCTTGTCAGTTTATTTAAGGCGGACTGATGGTTTCAGATGCCTTCCGTGCTAGGGGGGGCTGGAGGACAGCTGGCCTCAAGCAGGTTAGATTCCAAGTCCTCCCTCCACGGTGTTCAGACTTTCCAGGAAGCTTGTCCTGATGACAGCAAAGGAGGAAAAGGTTCCTCCAAGAGGCTGGGCTGTCTTTCTTTTCTCTCCCTGCCCTCCCTTGATTTTTTTTTCCTTTCTTGTTTTTATTTACTTTCCCCCAATACTCCCCCTCTTTTTTCCCCATGCAGGAACTATTTAAATACAATTAAGTGCACAGAGATGAAGGGTACAGTTCCACGAGTTTGGATAACTGTACACATCTGTGTAATCAGCTTTCGAATCAAGGTATAGAATACTTTCATCGCCCTAGAAATTCTCTGTGTCCTTTCTAGTAAGTCCCCTGCCTCCAGGCAACCACTGTTCTGATTTATATCAACATAGATTAGTTTTGCCTGCTCTAGACCGTCATATAAATGCAATCATACAGATGTTCTTTTTTTTTTTTTTTTTTTTTTTTTTTTTTTTTTTTTTTTTTTTTTTTTTTTTTTTTTTTGGGTCTGGCTTCTTTCACTCAACATGTCGTTTTTGGGATTCCTCTGTGTTGTATGTATCAGCAACTCATTCCTTTTTATTCCCGGGGAGTACAGTGCTCTGGTGGACTGAATAATGCCCTCAAAAATATCCAGGTCTCCAGCCCTGAAAACTATGAACCTTATTTCATGAGGCAAAAAGGACTTTGCAGGCATGATTGCGTTAAGGATCTTGAGATGAGAAGATTAGTTTGCATGATCCATGTGGGTCCTAAACTTAATCACAAGTCAGAAGCAGAAAGAGAGAGATTTGAATAAAAAGAGGAAGACTGCGACCTGACCACAGAGGCACAAACCGGAGTGACGTCTTTTGCAAAGGACATAAGCCTAGGAATGCAGGAAGCCACAAGGATCTGGGAAAGGCCAGGAATCCTTCTCCCCAGAGCCTCTGGAAGGATCCAGCCCTGCTGACACCTTGACTTTAGCCCAGTGACATGGATGTCAGGCTTTTGACCTCTGAAACTATTGAGAGAATAAATGTGTGTGTGTGTGTGTGTGTGTGTGTGTGTGTGTGTGTGTGTGATTTTAAAGCCACTAAGTTTGTGGCAATAGGAAACTAACATAATTCCACTTGGATATACCCCAGTTTATTTGTTCACCTCTCGATGCGTTTGGGCGGTTTGCTGTTTGGAGCTGTTCTGAATAAAGGAGTTAGGGACATTCTTATACAGGTCCTCATGTGGACATATTTTTTTATTTCTCTTGGGTAAATATACCTAGGGATAAAATTGTTGGGGCATAGGGTAGGTGTGTGTTTATAAAACACTTCGTTTCCCTATATGATTGTGCCATTTTACACATCCATCAACGAAGTACGAGACCTGATACTCCTAAAAAAGAAAACCAACCAACCAATAAGAAGGCTGTGGTCGGTCACCCCAAAGGGTAAGGGGTGAGGGAGAGTCCATTCCTGGGTTCTTTCTGGGTATTTCCAGACCCTGATAACTTTGAGAGTCCCCAGCATGAGCTCTAGGACAGATTTCCCCTGGATTCCACGCCCTCCCACCCCCCACCCCGCCCCCTTCTTTTCTTTTCTTGAAAAGGAAATCATTTACCCGCCGAATCACTCCCATCCTCTCTCCTCTTCCTCCTGCCCCCCGTGCTCCCCATTAGCACACACTGTGCCTTCTCTGTGGGTGTGAGACAGAACCCCAGAGGTCTGGACAACCTAGGGCACAGGAGGCTGCAAGTCTAGACCTCAGGGTCCTGAGAGGGACCCAGAAAACAAGCACGCAGCATGCTGGATGCCTTTCCCCCTGGGGCAGTCAACCATATTATCCCTCTGCTAATGGAATTTTCTTGCTCTTCTGAGTAGAAAAACACCGGTGGTGCCGATGCCACCCCCCCATTGCGGGAGTTGCTAAAACACTCGAAGGAAAGGGAGCAGCCAAGGGGAGGGGGCCGGGAGGGGGACCCTGCAGGACCTGTTCTGGTTTTGAATTTTTGAGTTGGGGGGTGGGGAATGGAAGGACTGTATTGTTATTTTTGCTTTTGTTTTTTTCACCTAGGGAAAATCTGCCAGGGCCACTTCCAACCCCAGTCCCTTTAGCTCCCAGAAGCCTTCTGAGGTTAAACTCAAGAACAAAGCGTTGGTTGTTTCCCAGAGGCGGTCTCGGGGAGCCAAGTTCTGAGGCCTGAAAGAGGATCTGGAACTGGGGGGTGGGCCGGCCTCTCCCGCACGATCCTCCAACTCGCTCAGATCGTGGATTTTAAAGACAGGGCCCCTGGGCTTGCCCACACGCTCCCCGGGGCCTTCCCCTCGCAGCCCCCGTGTAGGAGCCGCAGCCAAGCACAGGCCCCCCGCGAGCCAGCCCACTGCGGGGCGGCGTCTGCAACTGCTGCGTTCGCGTCTGTGCAAACGGCGGTGCAAACGGCGGTGCACTTCCGTGCGCGGCTGCTTGGTCGCAGCGTGGTGGGAACTCAAGACCTGGCTGTCATTTGGGACACTTTGGGGCCAAGGAGAGGCTTGGTTCAGTGAGGCTGAACCCATGCTGACTCTTAGTCCCGGAGCTCAGGGATGGTGCCTTGGCCGTCACCGAATGGACCTCCCGTGCCAGGCCTGGCCGGACCTGGGCCTGGGAACCCTCTTTGCACGTGGTGGTACAAGTCCTCTCCCCGCCGGGCAGCGGTAACGGCTCTGGAATGCAAGTGCAGCATGTGACAGGGCACGAGTTTACACAGACGTGGAGGCCTCCCGGGGCGGGTGGGTGCCTGGCCTGAGGCATTTGGACAGGCCCCCAGCTGAAGGCTGGGCGAGAGGTGAAACCGCTCACGCAACGTGCCTTGGCATGAAAGGTGCTGCACGGGCTTTAGTGGAGACGTGCCCCCCGGAGCATCTTCTATACGGGGACCCGCAGCATCAGCCATTTGTTGTGTCACGTTGTGACCAGGCATGACAACACAGGCTCGACTTACATCATCTCTTTATCTTCTCACCATACCTGGAAGGCAGGGAGGGAAACAGAGGGGCGACTCCTTCCAGGGGCTCACATTTCCCCTCTCTTTCCAAACCACACACCCTGAGCACCCACACCCTGCGGTTCTGGAATGTGAGAGCGGCACGGGGTACGGGCACATGCCTGTCCTCTCCTGCCAGTTAGCACGGAAGTCGACACCCTGGGGGGGCTGGGGAGCCACACAGCCTCGTGGCGAGAACAGGGGTGCGGGGTTTTCAGCCACAATGACGATGTAATCATATGAAGAAGGTGTGTGAGGACGTGAGCATGATTGGAGTCAGGTGAGGAAGATGCAGCCTTAGCTTCCCTTTCGGGAAGCAAATAGGTAACGTCTCAGAATTGAAAAATAAACAAGCAACCACATACCCATGGTGTTTTGAGCTAAAAGAGTTGAAGGGGATTGGTTGCCTCTGAGTAACATGTCATGGGGCCTGTGGGAGGCTGCAGCTTTTCATAACAAGTCTTCCAGAACAATTCAGCTCTTCAAACTCCTGTGTGACAACAAGAAAGAAAATCTAAATTAAAAAAAAAAAATAACCTATGAATAAGATTTATATTTATTGGCCAGGAAACATTTTTATGATTTACTCTTGAATAAAAAAAGCAATTTCAGAGTAATGTGAATAACATGAAAAGAAAAGAAAAAAAATGAATATATAGATATTTCGCTTGTTTGTACAGCATAGAGAATGGTGTGCAAGGATACACACTAAACTTTAAATAGTAGTTGTGTTGGGATGAGAAAGGGTGGAGAGGGAAATTATTATACATTTTTACCATTATTAACCGTTCAAGGAAACATTTTGAAAAATAGATGTTAAAATTAAGTACTTCATCGTATATTAAAATACTTTCTAAATTAAAACGAAAGGGGTCCGGGGCTTCAGGATCAGAAGGTGAGGCTCTGATTGGAGTCGTGGACGCTGGCTGAGTCCTCACGTCCTCATCTGTAACGTGGAGGGTGCCACCTTCACTTCCTCCCAGGGCTGTGGTCAAGGTCAAAGGAGAACATGTGAATGAACGTGCTTGGTGGGCTGTGGAGGCCAGACAGACGTGGGTGGTTATTGTTCTTGCTGGGGAGGGAATAGTCACTCAAGCAGCACGAGGGAGTGTTTGTCTTTGGCAGGAAATGACACCCGGTGAGAGATGAGGACTCAAAGTGGGGCAGTACCCAGAAAGGAGGTTAGTACTTAGGGGGGAGATGTCCCTGGTCCCAAGGACAGTACTCAATGAGAAGGCTGTCACTCAGAAAGGGGCTTGGGGGCACCTTGGAGAGACTTGTCACCTGATTTGACCTGTAAAGGGGACCAGTGGCAAAGGTCTGATGAGATGGAAAGAGATGGCTTGTGCAATTCTCCAAATTTAAATAAAAAGCGGCAGCATGTCCCGAACCTTCAGTGCTCTGCCCACGGTTAGGTGCTTGAGAACGTCCATTGGTCCACAGTGGGTTGAGATTTCTGCCCAGGGAACACCAGCTACAATTAAAGTCAACATTACTGTGATCAAACTGATCTCATATTTCTCCTGCCTGGAAATACCTACAATTCCTTAAAACAATGTTTCAATTTAAAACGTCCGGTGGCATTTTAAAGTGTAATAAAAAACCCACCTTCCTTTTCCTGCCTCCCACTCCTGGTGTTTTGGAGACGGCTGCAGGCACACACGGACTTTCAATCAAGGGGAGACTGTTAGCCCTTTATGTTGTGCATCTCTGTTTTGCTGAAGTGAAGGGCTGTGATAAACCTACAGACGCTGGTGACTCAGGTTGGATCATGGGAAGGAAGTGGGCGAGTCGTAGTTGAATGACTTTGCGGTGTGCTTTCGTATCCACCTGACATGTTCAAGGCTTGAGTTAGAAGGATCACTAGGCCACTTCGGATTTGAAGCCATTCATTCAGCCCGCAACCTTCACTGACCCGCACTCCCTCCGTCAACCTGCATTTGCACCTGTGGTCAAGGCCAACATATTGCAGGCACAACTTAGTCAATTAAAATATTGAACTACTTTCACTTTGGTTGCCAAACAACCGTGATCTGGATGCTTCCTGACTTCTTCAAGGGCTGTGTCTACACTGACTGTTAAATAGTTGTCCTCCCAGTTTATGGGGCAATTACAACAAATTCTCACACACATAAATGGTGGAAGGTGCCGTGCCTGCCCTTGCCTGGAAAAGTCTCCATGGTTCTTCCAGGATGAGAGGAGGCCCTAACCACTGTCTTGGTTTAGGCGACTGAGAAAACCAAGTTTGGGTAAGACACTCCAGAAGCAAGGACCAGAATTAATGTCTGCTGGTTGTTTGTTTGTTTGTGCTAAGAAAGTCCCTGAGCTAATTCAACCAGATCAAATGAGCAGACACGTGGCCTAAAGAAGGTTGAAGTTTGTATAATGAGGCAGATGCCATCTAGCCCGGGAGGGATTCAATGAAGATCATTCTCTTTAACGTCAGGTCTACCAGGATGGTTGTCTATTGGTAGAGTTTTAGGAATTGTTGGAGGCAGAATTCAGAGGGCAATTTTAATTCGGAGATTTTCAATCCTGAACCACAGTTGATCCCCGTAAGTTGTGCTCGTAAGGGAAATCTCTCATTAATTTTGATGTTTATCCCCTACCCCACCAGAATATATGATCATTGTAAAAAAAAAAAAAAAAGAAGAAGAAGACTTTCTGAAAGTATAGGTTTTCCCAATGCCAGCCAACCCTTTCTTTGCCTTCCCCAAGGTCTCTAGTAGTGATTGGATGTGTACCTTTCCCAGCTTTCCTAATGCCTGCATATAGACTTGTATTTCAATGCTCAACATACGAACCGTAGTATCTATAACCTCCTTGTCTTTCGCTTACAATACAGCAGACACCTTCTTCCGTGGATGGTATGTGTGCTCCCCAGGTCCTGCTTCAGAGTGGAGGCATCCATTTCCCCAGCTGTCAAGGAAGTTCACTGGTGACAGATCACAGGCACGGTCCTTGGCCCAAGGACAGTGCGAATTCTGGGACCAGTCAATGCAGGCTGTGAAGGCTCAGCCTCTGCTCTGAAAAGCCTCCCAGCTCCAGAGTCTTCCATGCCTGCATAGGCTCTGTCCTTGAGGGCATTTCCTAGGAAGGCTCCGGCCTGCATACGTCTGCCTCAGATTCTCTTTCCCAGGAACTCATCTAAGATAATGCCCGCCTTCTCAACATCTTGTACCAAATCAAACGAACAAAGACATGTACTTCTTTTGATCTTGTTTTATACTTTCTGTTTACTAGTCTTCCTTGCTATTTCCTCCCAATTTTTAATGAATATTATTATTTTTTTTTACCAGATTAATGGTTTTCTTTGTACTTTTTTCCTTTCAGACAAACACGGTTTAATAGAAATATAATGAGAGCCACTCATGTAGTTTAAAAATTTTTATCAGTCACGAAGTCATGACTCATCGAGGATCATCTTAGATTCTGATTACCACGTGCCTTTAAAAAAAAAAAGCAAAAAAATGTGAAATTAATTTTAATCATACATGCTATTTAATTCAATATGGTCAAAATATTATCATTGTAACTGGTTCAGGGCTGCTGTACTGACAGTGCACTTCTAGAGGTCTGGAAGTCTCCATCAAAACTATACCCTAGGACGTCAGCAAAAACGGTAAAAATTCTCCCTTCCCTAAAAGCAACAAGAACACTGGCAAAAAAATGTCAGGATCAACATTTTTAGAACTCTGGAAATTAACCAAAGGCTTGCAGCAATCTGGGGAGCATTTATTCAAGAAAAACCGCTGAATCTTGATAAGAAACAATGAGCTTTGTGTCATTTTAACTTGCTGTATTCCCGGGGCCTCCTCCCCAGCACCACAGTAGCCTGGAAATGCAACAGGGTGTCATCACAGTGAAAACCAGCAGCCCCGGAGAACTGGAGGGGGCAGCGCGGAGCTGGCGCTCCTTCAAAACCCTACTCTTAGAGAATTGTCATTATGTGACCTTGGAGGAGCCCACTTGTGAGGGCTCATCTAGTGCACATGGGCATTTCCCCAGGGATGTGTGCTGGAAATAATCAGAGGCAATGCAATTACAGAACATCATGCTGGATGTTCATGCCTCAGGTGGCGGATAAGAGTTGGGACAAACAATAAGCTAACCAAAAAGTTTAAAAAGAAAAGTTAGGGAAGAGATGTCCATAGGAGGTTGGGAAAATCTCCAATGCATTCCTGGGAGTCTAGAAGGCCGTGAATATACAGGTGTGTAGGCCTGTGTTCATGTCCAGGGCTGTTGTGTTTGGAAAAGACTCTCACCGCTGGGTAAGATGGCGTCGTAAAGCGCTTGGCTGAATGTTGAAGGCGTCTCTCAAAACACACAGAGAACTTTTTGGCAAAGACTGGGAGCCCTATAGATTCCAATTATCTAAGAAATCTCAGTTGAATCATTAACGGACCACTAAGCTAACTGATTGGAGACTTCAGTGGCCTCGTCCAACAAAAAATATTCACTTTAAAGAATTAGTTCAGAAAATTCAATAAACAAACATGTAGAAACAACAACCAACAACCAACAACAACAACAAACCTGGGATGGGATCTGATTTCCAGAGTTGCTACATTATATTATTTTAAATGTTTAGTCTTCAGCAAACACTTAGGAGATATAAAAACAAACAAGAAATTACGTTTCATAGACAGGGTAAAAAGCAGTCAATAGAAACAGTCTCTGAGGAAGCACAGACATTGAATTTACTATACAAAGTAAATTAACTATGTTAAATACGTTAACAACAAGAAGCAGCATATCGTGGTTTAAGAACTAAAGGGAAAAATAAAGTCTTGCATATAGAAAATCCCAAGGAATCCATAAATATACAAGATCAATATCCTAAAAGCAATTGTATTTCAACACTTTAGTAATGAACACTCAAAAGAATAAAATTAAGAAAACAATTCCATTTATAATAGAAACTATAAAATACTGGAATAAGTGAAACAAAAAAGTTTAAGACTTGTAAACTGAAACTACAAGCATCAGTGAAAGAAGCTAAGGAAGATCTAAAAAAAAAAAAAAAATGAATAGACATCCTGTGTTCGTGGCTTTGAAGATGCCTATACTTCCCAAATTGATTTTCAGGTTCAACACAATTCTTAACAAAATCCCAGATGCTGCTTTTTTTGTAGAAATCGACAAATTGATCCTAAAATTCAGATGGAAATGCAAGAAATCCAAAACAGCCAAAACAATCTTGAAAAAGAAGGACAAAATAGGAGGACTCATATTTCCCAATTTCAAAAGTTGATCTGAATAATCAAGACTGTGTGGTACTGGCCTAAGGATAGACAAATGGAACAGAATTGAGAATCCAGAAATAAACTCATACTTACATTTATCGTCGATGGATTTTCAATAAGGCTATGAAGACAATTCAATGGGAAAATTTTATCTTTTCAACAGATGGTGTGGGTACGACTGGCTATCCACATGTGCAAAAGAATGAAACTGAACACTCTACTTTACACCATACTCAAAATTTGACTCAAAATGGATCAAGGACCTAAATATAAGAGTTAAAACTGTAAGACACTTAGAAGAAATCATAGGTGTAAATCTTTATAACGTTAGATTAGTCAATGGTTTCTTAGATATGGCACCAAAACCACACATAATTAAAGAAAAAATAGACAAATTGGGTTTCAAAAAATTTTTTTAAACTGTGCTTCCAAGTACAGTATCAAAAAAATGAGAAGACAAGCCACAGAATGGGAGAAAATATTTGCAAGTCATATCTCTGATAAAGGTCTAGTATTCAGAATATACATATAAAGAACTATTACATTTTTACAATAAAAGACAAATAACCCAATTTAAAAATGGACAAAGGATTGAATAGACATTTTTTCCAAGAAGATATATTGCATTAGTCATTAAGGAAATGCAAATCAAAACCACAATGAGATGCCACTCCACATCTACTAGAATGGCTATAATCAAAAACAGACATCAAGTGCTGACAGGGATATGGAGAACCTAACCCCCTCATACATTACTGATAAGAATATAAAACTGCTCAGTTGTTGTGGAAAAATTTGACAGTTCCTCCAAAAGTCAAATAAAGAGTTTCCATATGACCCAGAAACCCCTCTCCCAGATCTATACTCAAGAGAAATGACAACATATGTGCTCCCAAAAACCTTGCACGTAAATGTTCATAGCAGCATTATTCATAGTATCCAAAAAAGTGAAAACAACCCAAAGGTCCATCAGCTGATGAACAAAATGTGATCTGTCCACACAAGGGGATATTATTCAGCTATTAAAAGGAATGAGGAACTGATTCATGACACCACATGGGTGAACCTTAAAAACATCATGTTAAAGGAAAGAAGTCAGGCATCGAAGGCCACATATGAGTCTATTAACATGAAATGTCCAGAATTGGCAAATTCAGAGACAGAAAGTAGATCTGTGGTTGCTAGGGGCTGCGGGGGTGGGGGCGGGATAAGATGCATTTTTGCTAATGGGATGGAGGTTCTTTTTGTGTGTGATGATTAATAAGGTAATGGTAATAGTTCCACAACGTCGTGAATGTACTAAAACATACTAAACTGTACACTTTAAAAAGGTGAATTTTATAGTCCATAAATTATATTTCAATTTTAAAAATAAAAATAGAAATTTAAAAAAAAGATGGGAGAAAAGTTTTATTCTATTAGGTATTCTTAAATTTTTAACAAACCTATTTTAATGCACATTTGTCTATTGACATCAAGAATTAAATAGCACTTATAAGTCTCCTTCCCTTCTCTTATCTCCACAACCTGAGAAATATAACTTTCAGAGACTGAAAGTTATAGCCTAGATTTTGTTGATGATGATCATGGAAATAAAAATAAAATCATTACGGGTTGAATCTAAGTGCCAGGAACCATGTTTGCTTTACATGCACTGCCTCGTTTTTTATAAGCTCTTAACTGCTGCCTCAAGCTACCCCTCAGACTGCTCAAGGATTTTGTTTTTAGAACGTTGTCTTCTTCTTTAAAATTTTTTTATTTTTCAATTACAGTTGACATACAATATTATATTAGTTTCAAGTGTATAGCATAGTGGTTAGACATTTATATAACTCGGGAAGCGATCGCACCAATAAATCTGGTACCCATCTAACACCAAAGAGAGTTACTACAATACTATAGACTGTGTTCTCTATGCTGTACTTTACATCCCCCTGAGTACTTTGTAACTGCCAATCTGTGCTTCTTAGTCCCTTCACTTTTCTCATCCATCCCCCAACCCCTTCCCATCTGGAAACCATCCAAACGCTCTCTGTACCTATGAGTTTGTTTCTGTTTTGTTTGTTCATTTATTTTGTTTTTTAGATTCCATGCATAATTGAAACCACATAGCACTTGTTTTTCTCTGACCCATTTTACTCAGCACAATACCCTCTAGGTCCATCCATGTTGCTGCAGATGGGCAGATTTCACTCTTTCTATGGCTGAGTGATATCCCCTTGCACGTACGTACCCCATCTTCTCTCTCCATTCATCCACTGGTGGAGACTTAGGTTGCTTCCACATGGCCATTGCAAACAATGCTGCAATGGCCATATGGACACGCGTCTCTGCAAATTTGTGTTTTGGGTTTCTTTGGATAAATACTCAGAAGGGGAATTATTGGGGATCCTTCTTTGTCTCTTGTGATAGCCTTTGTTTTAAAGTCTATTTTGTCTGGTATAAGTATTGCTAGCCCAGCTTTATTATTTTTATTTCCATTTTCGTGAAATACCTTTTTCCATCCCTTTATGTGTGTGTCTCTCAATCTGAAGTGAGTCTCTTGCAGGCAGCATATGTAAGGGCCTTGTTTTCTTATCTATTCAGCCACCCTATGTCATTTGATTGGAGCATTTAATCCATTTACATTTAAAATAATTGTGGATACATATGTAATTATTGCCATTTTATTATTAATATTTTTATTTTTATTTTTTTAAGAAGTAACTTTAACTTTTTAAAAATAATGCTGGTTTGGTGGTGATGAGCTCTTTTAGCTTTTTCTTGTCTTGGAAGCTCTTTTTCTGTCACTCGATTCTAAATGATAGCTTTGCTGGGTAGAGTAATCTTGATTGTAGGTACTTGCATTTCATCATTTTTAATATTTTGTGCTATTTTCTTCTGGCCTGCAAACTTTCTGTTGAGAAATCATGTGATAGTTTTATAGGAGCTCCCTTGCAGGTAACTAACTGCTTTTTTTAAAGAAACAAATCTAGTTGTTTTTTTTTTTTGTATGTGGGTAGTTCCCTGGCTGGGAATCAAACCCAGGCCGCAGTGTTGACAGTGCCAGCGCCGAAGCCTTAAGCCACTACCACTAGGGAACTCCACTAACTGCTTTTAAGAATCTCTCCTTGTCTTGAATCTTTGGCATTTTTATTATACTATGTCTTGGTGTGGGCCTGTTTGGGTTCACCTTGTTGGGGACTCTCTGCACTTCCAGGGCTTGTATGTCTATTTTCTCACTATGTTAGGGAAGTTTTCCATGATTATTTCTTCAACTAGATTTTCAATTCCTTGCTGTCTCTCTTCTCTTTCCAGTACTCCAATAATGTGAATGTTGGTATGCTTGCTATTGTTCCAGAGGCCTCTTAAACTATCCCCATTTTCTTGGATTCTTTTTTCTTTTTGCTGTTGGGATTGAGTGTTTCCTGCTACCTTACTTCCCAATTACTGATTGGATTCTATGCTTCATTTAATCTGCAGCGGATTCCCTCTAATGTATTCTTCATTACAGTTATTATAGCCTTTATTTCTGACTTTTGAAAATGTTTCTTATCTTCATTTTTATGTTTACAAATCTTTATTGATGTTTTCACTGAAACCACTGACCATCCTTTGAACTCTGTATCTGGTAGATTGCTTGTCTCCATTTTGGTTAGTTTTCTTTCTGGAGTTTTGTTCTGCTCTTTAATGTCGGACATGCTTCTTTGTCTCCTCATTTTGGCTGTCCCCCTGTGTTTGTCTCTATGTATGAGGTAGAGCAACTACATCTCCCAGTCTTGGTAGAGTGGCCTCATGTAGTAGGTGTCCTGTGGGTGTATCTTCCTGGTCACCAGAGTTGGGTGCTCTAGGTTTATCTCTTGTGTGGGTTGTGTGTGCTCTCCTGTTGTAGTTCAGCCTTGGTTGCTGTTGGCAAGTCAATGGGAGGGACTGACACTTAGGCTGATTGGCTGTGAGGACTGGCCGTGACTGCAGTGGAGGATCTGTTGTTCAGGGGCTGACCCTATGGAGCAGGATTCACTTTAGTGGGACTCTGGTGCCTGCTGAGTCTGCCCTTTGGCTATACTTTTTGTGGAGGCAGTTAGGTGGTATTCTGGTGTGGTCTGAAGCTGGTGTGTTGGTTCTAGAGCCTCTTGGGAGGGGCTCTGGTGCAAGCCAAGTTCAGCCTCTATATTAACTGTGTAGTCACCATGCTGTACATTAGATCCCCAGAACTCATTCATCTTAGAACTGAAAATTCATATCCTTTGACCAACATCTCCCATTTCTCCCACCTCCTAGCCCCTTCAAACACCATTCTACAGTCCGTTTATGTGAATTCAACTTATTTTTTAACAATTTTAAACATGTCTTTATTTTCCATAAGCACAGATTTTAATCCAGAAATGTAAACACCCCTGGATCTGAAGATTCCATATCTATATAGGGGTTAACAAATGATTTCCTTCTTTGACAGTAGATGCCACATTGCACTGAAGTCATCAGTGGTCAGCTAGTTTGTAACCTGAAGTTCTGAATTCTGATCAGCAGTTACATGAGTGCTACTGCTCTCAGGTTAAATGAATTCAACTTTTTAAAATCCCACATATACGTGAGATCATACAGTATTTGTCTTTCTGCATCTGGCTTATTTCACTTAGCATAATGACCTCCAAGTCTACCTATATTGTCAAAAAGGTGAAGAAGAAATCCTGCACATTTCCAAACTAAAGCAAGACTATGGATTGAGGACTACCATTGAAACTCTCATCTACAGTTTTCAAATGTGAGAAGAGTGAGACAATATTGACAGAATTCTGAGAGAATTCTAGAACTGTATTCCCAGCCCAAGTATGAGTCATGCATGATCATAAGAGAGAGACAGGTTTGGACAAGATTCAAATTACATACCACCTCAAATTCTTTCTGAAGAATGGCTTGAATTCTCTAACCACACAAGCATCAAAAACATATGAAGAGATTATGAAACAACTTTATGCCAAAAATGAAATGGGAAATTCCTAGAAAATTCCTCAAATCAAAATAGTCTCAAGAAAAACATACTACCTGAGTAACTATTAGAGAAATTGAATCTATTATTTCTCTCTTTCAAGAATCAATCAATCAATAAATAACTTTTGTCCCTGAAGTCTTCAATGGTGAATTTGAACCAACATTTAGAGAAAAACATCAATTTTATACATTCAGTCCCAGAACACAGAAAAAGGAAGAATTCTCCAAAATTTGTTATTTGAGGAAAGTATAAGCTTAAGCCATAACTTGACAGGGACATTTCAAGAAAGTAAAATTTAAATCATTCATACTCTAGAACCCACAAATAAAAATCCCAAATAAACCTTGGTCAACCAAATCCAGCATTATGTTAAAAGGTAATATCCTGATCAAATTATATTTGTTTTAAGAATAACATTAGAAACTAAATTAATGTACTTTGTCATATTAACAAATAAAGAAAACTACAACTATCCCAAAGTCATATCCCAGAAAAATCTTTTGATAAAATTTAGCATCCATAAAATGTAGTCTCAGAAAATTGGGAATAGAAGAGAACTTCTTCAATTTGGTAAAAGTTACCTGGGGGTGGAGGAAACAACCACCATACGGTATAAACATACTTACTGGTGAAATGTTCAAGCATTTCTCTTTGGAAATGAGAATAAGACACCATATTTACTCTTATTCTTATCTAACATTGTATTAGAGCTCTTAGCCAATGAAGAAGGCAAGACAAGGAAATGAAAGATACATAAATTGGAAAGAAAAATATAGAACTCTCATTATTCATTTATGATACCATAGTGTGCATAAAATATCCAAAAGAACCTACAGGTATAGAATTGCAAAAGGCCAAGAATAGCAAAGAGTGCTTAAGGAAAATAATTAGGTAGAAAGATTTGCTCTACTGGATATCAAGTCATTATAAAACTACAGTAAGTAAGATAATATATGTTAGTGAATGGATAGACAAATGTTTTAATGGCATAAAACAGAGAAATCTAGAAACAGACTCATTCATATTCATACATTTGGTATTTGACATAGTTCTCTTCAATAAATGGTGCTGGGACAATTGGATATCCATATGGAAAAAAATGAAGCTCACCCCATATCTTATACCATAAATAAAATTCAATTCCAGATGGATTATAGATCTAAATGTGAAAGGTAAAATAAAGCCTCTAGTTGATCACATCGAATAATATTTTCCTACTTTGGGGTAGGAAAAGCCTTCTGAAATAGGGCACAAAATACATTAACCACAAAAATAAAAGTGGATAAATCATATGTCATTAAAATGAAGATTTCTTTGGTCGACAAGGGATACTATTAAACGAATGAAAAGACAAACAACTCATTAGAATTTAAAAAAAAATCTTACAAACTAATCATAAGAAGAAAACTCAGTACAAAAAAGGACAATCAACTTGAGTGGGCATTTCACAAAAGGGGTTAATCTAAATGGCCAATAAACCTATAAATCAGAGATGTACAAGTTAAAACCACAGCGAGATTCAACAACACATCCATAAGAATGGCTATAATTAGAAAGACTGATAATACTAAATGTCGATGAGGATATAAAACAAAGAGAACTCTCATACACAGCTAGTAAAAAAATAAATGGCCACAGCCATTTGGAAAAACAGCTTAGCATTACTGATTAAAGCTGGAGATGCAATACATTATGACCTTATAATTCCGCTCCTCTATCTATGCCCAATAGGTGTGGCCATGTGCATGCACAAGAATGTCTGAGAAAAGTTCCCAACAATCTCAAGCCTTAAAACAGCCCAAAAGTTCATCAAAGTAGGATGGATATATAAGTTGTGGCATAGTTGTAAAATAAAATAAGGTGTGCAATGAAAATGAATTAAAGTCAGTTGCATGGTACAAGATGAATTAATATTACAAATATAATTTTGAAGGAAAGAAACTAAATGCAAAAGAATGCATACTGCAAGATTCCATTTATATGAAATTCAAAAAGCTGCTAAAACTAAACTGTAGTGTTTAGGGATACAAATTTGGTGGTAAAAGTTTTTTTTTTTTTTAAATCAGGGAAGTGAGTTCCTTAAAAATCAGTATAGTGACTACTTTTATCAGAGAGGTAGGGTGACTGACACAAAAGAGACCTCTGGCGTGCCGGTAATATTCTGTTTCTTGACCTGGTTATATGGGTGTTCATTTGGGGGTAAAACACTGAGTTACACATTTTGTTTTTTTCTGTCTCTGTTTGGGTTTCCTCTCTCTCTCTTCCTTCACCGCTCACAAACACATACAGTTATAAGAAGAAAAAGGAATGATTAGCATGTGACGACAGCAGGAAAATCTCACCCTGCTAACATTCAAAACTTTGCCATTAACAGGTGACAAGTGGATCACCTTTATACGAACGGTGTGCATTTCTGAGTGTTTGGCAACCTAATCTAAGAACTGTATGTGTTCTCACTTATTTAGTTCATCAAATCTTTAAAAGTGTTACATGTATATCCATGGTGGAGCAGCTTCTAGGAAACCATAGGAGCAATGCTGATAAAATACTAAGGAATGAAATAGACTTAGTGATGGAAATGAAACCCCAAGGAGACAGGAGAGGGAGAGTAGAGACAGAGAAACACAGTCACACTGGAGAAACAGAGATGAATGACTGCCCAGGTGTGACAGTCACAGAAGAAGTTGACGCAGGACAAGTGTGTGAGTGTGAGATGCTAGCAACACCGGCATGTTCTCACACGTTCCATCAGGTACAAACGTGCTTCCCTGTCCACGAAACAGTCTTCTAAGCTGGCCTTTATAGTGGTGAGTGTCAGTAAATCACAGGGACACTTGATAGGACCTGCTTCCAGAAACATGAAGTCACAAGCTTTATCTTTCCCTCACAAAGCCTCCCTAGCAGCTAGCTCCCTGCTTCCATTCCTGGCCCTGCAATCTATTTTCTACCTGCAGTGGAGTGTTCCTTTGAGACTGTAAATTAGATCACCTCTCTCCCTGGCTTAAAGCTCTGCAATAAGCACAACTTTTATGGACTGTCAAGTGCTGCATTCATGTTTTCTCAGGTAATCCTCCCACCATCCCAATACTGGAGCTGCTCTTAGGATTCTCAACTCACAGATGAGGGAGTTGAGCTACAGCGAGGCCTTGCCCTGTCACCCTGGCTGACGTGGCAGACCCCTCCGCGGCCTCCTGCAATGCTTTCTCCCATTTTTCCTGTGTTTTCTTCATGGCATTTCTCACTTTCATGGCATTTCTCACTTCCATGGCATTTCTCACTTTCTGAGGTTTCTATTTACCTTTGTGTTTATCGTTTACCCGTTCCCTCTAGAATACAAGCTCCAGGAGGAGAGGGACTTTGTCTAACTTTTTCACTGCCATATTCCCAGTGCCTAAGTGATGCCTGGCACATAGTAGGAGGCCAACAAAAATCTGTTCGGTAGCCACTGAACAGATGATCTTCACGCTATTCTCACAAGTTTATTTAATGTTGCCTCAAAAGTGACCAAGAGAGTCACTTGAGTTTATGATGTATTATATACATAAATACATGAACTATGATATTAACTCAACAAGAATGATGTATGTTATCTTTATATATATAAATCATTTACCAAATGCTGACTGTGGACCATGCATTGATGGGCATGGGTGATAGAAATTACCCTTATCTTAAAGAGCTGATAAGTGTGTGTGTGTGTGTGTGTGTGTGTGTGTGTGTGTGTAGAGTGTGTGTGAGAAAGAGAATACAGGAAAGTAAACAATGTCACCACACTGTGTGGTCAATACAATTGCAGAGGTAAACACAGGTGCTGGTAGCTCAGAGGAAGGGCAGGTAAATCCGAAGGGTGTTGGGGAGGGGTGTTAGGAAAAGCTTTCAAAAGGAGCTGAGAGCACAGCTGAATGGGAAGGACATAATAATCATCCAAAGAAATGGGGAAGCAACTTGTCCAAGGCAAGGAAGTATGGTGTTTTTAGGGTACTGCCGTGGGTATGACAATATCGTACAAGCTGGGATGCACTGAAATTGAACTGGGTATGTACGGAGGAGCCGTCACAGACAACCTTGAATTTCACTGACTATTCTGTCACCCTGTCTGCCCTATTTCCCAGTGTAGAGCCCCTGCTGGCACAGTGGTCGTCAGATGGTAGGACCTAAGTCAGTATTTTCTGAATGAGCAAATGGATTTGGAAGGCTACCCTACAGCGTCCCTTGCTCCTGGGGCCAGCTAGAGTTTTCAGGAAGGAAGGGGCCTGCTCAGACTGACATTGGAGAAGCACCACTTTGGGGAGCTGCAGAGTAGACGAAGGAAGACGCAGTCAGAGAGGGGTGATTATGGGAGTGATTTTGAGGACCCTGCACCGAAGCGGATCAGAAGGAAGAGATGGATTTGAGGGCTACTTGGTGACTGACTGGATGGGAGGGATGTCAGAGGTAAGGTCAAGTCTAGGAGGGTGCAAATTACTGGCATAAGACCTGGGTGTTTGGTGGTGCCAATCACAGGATGTGGGACTGGAAGAGGTGCAGCCCAAAGGGGAGATATTGGGTTCAGATGGACTCGAATCTGAGTGGCATTTGGAACATCCTGGTCGAGATGTCTCCTAGTTGGCCAAAATGTGGGCCTGGAGTTCTGGGCTGGAAGAAGGTATGGATGCCAGTGGGGTCTAGGTAGTACATGCAACCCACCAGCATGAGTAGAAAGCTCAGGGGGGCGGTGAGCGGCAGGGGTCCTGGAGGCACGTGAAAGGGAGAGACAGAGAGGTGACCCAAAGCTGGCTAGTGGGCGGTGGTGGAACCAGAATTGGGGTTTAAAGGAACCAATGCCAGGTCTAAAAGGACCTTGCCGTTGAACTACAAGTGCAGCATGAAAGAATGTCCAGTACGATTGGAAGTTGAAGGGAGAAAATCTGGGAAGGAATTTGAGGTGGGAGGAATGGGCTGAGGCAGGCGGCCTGGAACTAAGCAGGGAGTGGGGGCTGGCACTCCCTTTTCAGATGGTACCCTGGGTGAGGTGCAGGGGAGGTGGCTTGTGGAAACAACTGGGTTGGGGCAGTTTCTGTTTTTCAGTAACTTTCCACGCCACCTCCCAGGAGATTAGAGTTTCTCGAACATTATGGCCCTGGGATCCTGGCCTTCAGCTGTTTCTCCTGTAATTTTCCCCACCCTGCCTCCGCCATGCAGCACGCGAGCTGCTTGGGGTGGGGCAGCTGGAGGTGGCTCTGCATGTGGGCAGCTACACGTCCAGGCACAGGAGCACAGATACCCATAGAAATCAGGCATCCCCAGTTCCTCTTCCTAGATCCTCAGACCTCTCAACCTTGGCCCCGGGGAAATTGTGTTGCAGTTTCTTGGGTACTGAGAACATGAAATCTTAGCTATTTGGCTCTCCGTTTCCCCTAGTCCTGATTCTAATCTGAGGCCTGCTGTGCACTGTCGGTGCCCGCTTTGCAAAAACTGTGGCAATGGACCCAAGAAACTATCAACGATTCCAGAAATTCACTTTTGGGGGAGGGAGGGGCAACCCGAAGGAAGCATTCCTCAATGCAGAAAAAGCCGAATCACGAAGGTGTTCATCTTGGAATTAGAAGAATGAAGATCGGAGGAAAAAAAAAAAAGTGAACTGAAATGTCCAAAAGCAGGGGAATGATTCAATAAACAACATCTCCTTGGGTGGGATATAATGCAACAATTTTTAGTAAGAACTACAAAGATTAGTTAAGTACATGGAAATGCTGCTGATTGGCTATTAAGGAAAATAACAGAATACAAAATGATATGCACAGTGTGATTAAAACTAGGTAGAGAAAAACACATACTCATAGGAAGTCCAGACAGAAACCTCTCAGGTGTCAACAGTGGCTATGTTTGGGTCATAGGATTAGGGCATTTCTTTTTCCTGTTTCCAAAATTTTCTGTAATGAAGTTATAGGGATCTTATAATAAAAAATGCAAATAATAAAAATAACTCGTTAAAATCCTGAAACGTAATTTGACAGCTACGTTCCCTTTTTGGGGTGGTAAGAACCAGGCTGTCTCTGGCTTCACTCTGAACCCTTTCATCCATCTGCGGCCTGGGGTTTAGCTACTGATTTGGGGAAGTTCACAGAAGTAGGGCAGAACCTTCTGGGCAGGGCTTTTCCTGAAAACCCCCTCCCTGGATTGGGGTGGGCAAGGCTATTCCTGCGTTGTTGGCATTTAAAATGTACAAAAAACCTAGTAAGTGCAAGCGTTAAAGCTCAGCCCACAGTGAGCAAAGGAAGCTACCGAAAAGTTCTTGAGGCCCGTTTCTGTAGCCTGCTCCTAATGCTAATCATGAAGGCCCCAGGGTAGGCTCATGAGGGTAGGGCACTCTGCTTCCTGTGGGCCACTGGCTGGACGTGGCACACCAAGAGTAGACTTCTAGGCCATAGGGAAATACCATATTTTTCCGTGTATAAGACGCCCCATGTATAAGAGGACCCCTACTTTTCTAACCCAACATTAAGAAATCAATATCAACCAGTTACTCCTGTGTAGAAGATGACCCTCAATTTTTGGTTTAGCAATTTGAGACAAAAGTATTGTCTCCTACATGGAAAAACACAGTTAATGACATCATCAAAGACAAGGGGATGGTGTTGTGAGGGTGTCACCTCGGGGAAACTCAGGAGGGGTAAGCTGGCAGATGGCTGGCCCTGGGACGCACACCAGCCATGGCAGGGTGACCTTCCTGACAGAGTTTAGGGGTCAGTTTCCCCAAGAGGGGTGCCCAAAAGAGCAGGAAGCAGAGAGTGAGGGAGTATGGATGGCACAGCTAGGCAGAGGCCCGGCAGCCGGAATAGGACAGCCAGCGTGTGCTGCACTAGCCTCTGTGCAGGACGAAGTCCTGGGACACCAACGTTGTTGCAATGTTATTGTTTTGCACAGCTGTGGACCCCAGAAAGGAGAATGCCACCTTCTCCTACCCCACACTTCAATGGAGAGGCGAACACGTATCTGAAGGTTCCAATTGTCTTCAAATTCCCCCCCAAAAAGTTTATGTTTCAGGCCCATTGAGGGGGGCTGATCAGACGTCCCATTTTAAATGGACAGAAAACAACAGTGTTGTCCCGTTTCGAACGGTACGTATGATCAGCTTATTGACACCTCGAATTTAGCCCAGTGATCTGCCTAGAGGGTCATCTTCACAGCACAGTTCATCTTGACCACCACCACATCCAGCAGGAGTGGGAAAGAAGTGAGTCCAGTGCGGGTGTCCTAAAGGAGATGATCTGGGTGCACTGCACATCATATTGGCTCCTGTCCCATTGGCCCAGGTTGAGTCACGTGGTTATAGGTAGTTGCAAAATGTGGTCTATTATTGGGTGGATATTTGTCCCACTAAAACTCAGGGGTATTAGCTAGAGGGAAAAAGGGGAGAACTAGCACTAGAAAACATTTGGTAGTCATGCATCCTAAATCTTAAAGAACTTCATTCACTAGATTTATTAAATTTCAATAATTGCTAAAAGGCTTAGAAAGATTTCATTTGTCAGTGTTCTATGTTTGCCATGTTAGGTGTTTGAAGTGTTTAGAGGAACAGATGTATTTTCATTTTAAATGCATTCAAAGTGTTTTAGAAAATTAAATGTTTATAAATAGGGTTAATTATTTAGGAGGACTTTCTACGTTAAACTTAAGAGTCAATTCAATATTAATAAAATAAAAAGTGAAAGTAATTAATATTTTTGTATAAAATTACTAGGCATAAGAATAATACTTGTGAGTTAAACGTAAAGTCTTATGAAAAACCTAGTTTTTAAATAATACAACTTCTCAGATTGGCTTCTTTTACTTAGTAACACACATTTAAATTTCCTCCATGTTTTTCATGGCTCGATAGGTCACGTCTTTTTAGCGCTGGATATTCCACTTTCTAGATGTCCACAGTTTATTTATCCATCACCTGCTGAAGGACATCGTGGTTGCTTCCAAGTTTTGGTAATTACGAATAAAGCTGCTATTAACATCCTGTACACACAAATTTTCAACTTCTTTGGTTAATAGCAAGGAGTGTGATTGCTGGATCATATGGTAAGAGTATTTTTAGTTTTGTAAGAATCATCAAACTATCTTTCAAAGAGGCTGTATCATTTTGCATCCCCAACGACTTACAGTTCCTGCTGCTCCATATCCTTGTTAGCATTTGGTTTTGTTATTGTTCTGGATTTTTTTTATTGTTAAATTTATTGGGGTGACATTGGTTAGTAAAAATTACATAGGTTCCAGTTGCACAGTTCTACAATACATCATCTATGTGTTGTGTTATGTGTTTATCACCCAGAGTCAGTTCTCCTTCCATCACCATCTATTTGAGACCCTGTCCCTTCTGTCCCACCCCTCCTCCTGTACCCTCAGATAACCACTAACCACTAAACTATTGATTGTGTCCACGAGTTTTTGTTTCTTTGTTGCATTCAGCTTTGTGTTCCATATATGAGTAAAATCATATGGTTCTTGGTTTTTTCTATCTGGTTTATTTCATTTTGCCTGATGGTCTCAAGGTCCAACCATGTTGCCATAAATGGCCTTATTTCATCTTTTTTATGACTGAGTAATATTCCATTGGGTATATATACCTCAGCTTCTTTAGCCACTCGTTTATCAAAGGACACTTTGTCTGTTTCCATGAGTTGGCCACTGTAGTGCTGCAATGAACGTTGCGGTGCATATATCTTTGCAGACTAAGGTTTTCAAATTTTTGGAGTAGGCACCCAGAAGTGGGATTGCTGGGTCATATGGTAACTCTATTCTTAGTTTTTTGAGGACCCTCTATACTGTCCTCCATAGCGGTTGTACTAATTTGCACTCCCACCAGCATTGTATATGACGGTTCCTTTGTCTCCACAGCCTCTCCAGCACTTGTTATTCCTAGTCTTGTTGATAACAGCCATTCTCACAGGTGTGAGGTGGTACCTCACTGTGGTTTGATTTGCATTTACCTGATAGCTAATGAGGCTGAGCATTTTTAGTGTCCTAGATTTTGACTATGCTAATAAGTGTGTAGTGATGTCTCATTAGTGTTTTAATTTACATTTCCCTGCTGACATATGATGTGGAGCATCTTTCCATATGCTTTTTTGCCATGTGTTTATCTTCTTCTGTGAGGTGTCTATTAAAATTTTTGGCCCATTGTTTTAATCGGGTTGTTTTTTCTTTCATGGTGTGTGCCTTTGGTGTTGTATCTAAATTGACTACACATTGTATGATGTGACATTCTAGAAAAGACAAAATTATGGAGTCAGTAAAAAGACCAATGATTGCCAAGGGTTAGGGAGGAGGGAAGGATAAAAAGGCAGGGCACGAGGATGCTTAGGGAAGTGAAATTACTCTATATGATACTGTTAACAGTGGATACATGTCATTGTACCTTTGTCCAAACCCGCAGAATGTACAACACCAGAAGGGAACTCTAAGGTAAACTATGGACTCTGGGTGATGATGTGTCACTGTAGGTTCATGCACTGCAACAAATGTACCACTCTGGTGATGTAATGGAGCTTGTATCTGTGTGGGGCAGACCGTAAATGGGAACTCCCTGTACCTTCTATTTAGTTTTGCAGTGAACCTAAAACTTCTCTAAAAAATAGTCTTTAAAAAATATTGCAACTTGAACACCTTGAGTATTGATTAAAACAAGTAACTGTAGGTGATCCTCTGCATATAAAATCCCTTTTCAGATAGTAAAAGTTTCAGATGACATACTTAAGAGTTTTGGATGGGTTTCTGCTACTTATAAACAAAAAGATCTTGAGGTAAACACAGTTTCACTTCCAACCCCATTACATCATGATTCTAGTCTGACTCAGTGCTAAAGATCTCTGATACATTTCTAAATTTCATTCCTCTTATGTCAACCCTCCACACATGCGAGGGTGAAAGAGATGCCTACCAGGATGCCAGGCTAGCCCCTCTTTGCTAAAAACTATTTCTCTCCACCTATAACCTCCTAAATCTACAGGGTTCAGAGGTAGGTAGCTACTGGCTATCACAATTATATGACTTCACTTACCCTTTAAATTTGGCTGATTGGCTTAAGGGTAGACCTCTAAGCCAAGCAAGGCTAAGAAGAGTGCTAATCAAAGGATTGCCTCAGACTACCTCTAGGTGGCTGGAAGAGTTATATGCAGACCAAGGAGCTGGGAATAGCCATTGTTTACTGGCCAGACTGGAGATCAGAGAAAAAGTATCTTTTCAGAGAGACAAGAATTAAGCTGATGGCAAAGAAAAACAAAAGACAGAGAGTGTCGTGGCCCAGTCAGCAGCACATTACCTTGAGTTCTGAGCAACATCCGGTCTTCTTATCATAATTCATCCCTCCCTTCTAATCAAACTAGTCAGTTTCTACTATCTGTAACCAAAAGAATACTATCTAGTATATGTGAAAATGTATCCACCTCACGGTGAAAATATATCAAACTTGTGGGTTTTGTTTTCAAAAGAAATAGTTGCTTGGTTGTCTCAATTAGAGGAATTTCCCATTGCCGATCTGACCTTTGAGTTATAAGTACAGGGACTGGCCCAAGGTGAATGTCCTAGTAAGTCCATGAAATTGAATTTACCTAAAACTCAAATTTTAGAGTAATTTCGGCCTGATAGTCACTTGCAAAATACCCAACATTGAGTTTAAGAAAACTACAGCTAATTAACCACTTGTGACTCATGTAGCATCTCATTATAACTACTTAGAGTAGTTTATGAGAAGATAATCAATTGCATTATATGGTCTATGGTAGAAACTGTTGGTTTACCATCCCTTTCCAGCTAAACCTATACCCCCAGGCCCTCTTGAAGGCAAGGCCTCCACGTTCCTTCAGGCATTTCTCATCTCAAGGGTTAAGTTCTGACCCATGGAAAATGAGTGCAGGTGATGGGTGCAACTTCTAGAACACTCCTCAAAAGGAATGCCCTGAAACTTTTTCTCTCTTTTTCTTTCCTGCTCCTGGATTGTAAACATGGTGCTGGACGCAGGAACAGCCATGCTAGACTAGCTGGAAGGAGCTGGGTCCCTAGCCCTGCTTACTTTTAGACCTCTCCACGTGAGAGGAATAAATCATCTGATTTAAGTCACTGTTATTTTGACTTTTCTTTCGATAGCTGAACGAGTACCCTAAGCATAATGAAGTCTTTGCGTGGAAAAACAATGAATGGCTGTTTCCCACAAAAGGTATTGTAGCCCAAAGCAAAACTTTGTATTGGTGAGATTCAGTCATTTGACAAGCATGTACTGAGTCACAAAGGTCTAAGGGTGAACCGCTGAGCACCCTCAGAAAGAGTGTCCAGACTGGTGAAGCAATTCCTCCCATGTGAGGTGAGAAGTGGCCAAAGGAACACGAGGGCATTTAGCCTGGGAAAGAGAGCATCAGCCAGAGGGCTTTCCTCAGACGTGGGAAGAACTCCCACAGAAGAGCAGGTAGACTTGCTCCGTATGGCCCCAGGGGACTGAACTAAGGTCAGTAGATTTATGCAGAGAACTACAGTACTAAGATCCAAAGAGTTCTATGTCAGTCAGGGGTCTTGGCTTCAAGCAACAGAAACAGACTCTAATGTCTTAGGTAAAAATGAAACTTACTAGAAAGATATTGGGGGGAATCACAGAATTGACCAGCGACCAGAGTACTAGCCAAGAACCCAGAATATTCTGGAGGGCTGGTTAGCAGGAAGCACAGCCACAGCCACGGAGCAGCAAGGAGCTGGTGAACATGATGAGTGACCTCCAACTATTCCTCTTGTCACTGAGCCATTCACTCAGGATTCAGCATCATAGGGGAGAGTCTGATCGTTGTGCCTGGATCTTTTAGTCTTCTAGTCCCGAACATGGGGTGCAGGAGGGGAAAATCTACCCATGTTGACTGTGGAGTGGGAGTCAGGCACCACCTCCAAGAGGAACCCATCTTCTGTCAGGCATAAATATCCAGTGCTCCCTCTAATGATGCTTTGAAAGCCCATGGATCTGTGACCAGTGTCTTAGGATTTGGAGGGATGTGTCCATTCAGGGAGTTATCTCCTCTCCACATTCCTCATATATGCTCACACACTCTTCACCGAATGATAACAACAATGAAAGAGTCACTTCTTCATGCTAAGAGGGGATAACGGCAGGGATTTTAATAATTTTTTTTTTTTTTTTGTTTTTTTTTTTTGTATGTGGGTAGCTCCCTGGCTAGGAATCGAACCCAGGCCGCAGCGCTGACAGCACCAGCGCCGAAGCCTTAAGCCACTACACCACCAGGGAACTCCCTGGGATTTTAAAATCTGTACCGGATACTTAATCCGCTTTAACTCCGGTCCCACTTTTGTAAAGACCTGCAATTCTTTTACAGAAACCTTTTTTTCCTGTAAACTTACTTCTTCAGTGTCACCATTCTTTGAACTGCACCAGAACATCTTGTGTTTATTTTCTCCTCCTCCCATTTACCCAAATGGTATCCAGTTTTCACATTCCAGCTCAAGTCCCACATTTTACATGAAATTTCTGTTTGGAAATTTCTTTCTATACTTTTCATTAGGCAGTTAATCATGTTCTTTTTATACATTTTCTATTTTTTAGCATTGATACTTAAATCCTGTTCGACATTTTAATTTTAAACATATTTACATTTACATCTCCTCATTCTACCTAGATTATAACTTCTTGAACATATGGACTATTTCTTATCTACATCCAAAATTCTTTCCACATAGACTTTTTTTCTTTCTGCTTAATTGATATGAATAGCAGAGGTGGGTGTGGTCTTGACCTGTCATCCAAGAATTTGGGGGAGGGTAAACATGGGAAGATGAGAGTAGAGGTATATTAGAACAATGACCTACAGTGACTTTTCTCAGAGCTTAATAATGATGTAAATGATTTATATTTTTTACAGCTTTATAAAGGTATGATTGATACACAATAAATCAGATATTTAAAGTATACAATTTAAGTTTTGACATGCATACATCCATGAATCTATTGCCTTAACCAAAATATAAATACATCACCCTCCCCCCATATTTCCTCGTGCCCCATTGTAATCTTGCTCCTTTACTTGTACTTCAAGCAACCACTGATCTGTTTCCTATCATTATACTTAGAATTTTCTAGAATTTTCTATAAACACAATCATTCAGCACGACATTTTTCCACCTGGTTTCTTTCACTCAGCATAACTGAGCTTTATCCATGTTGCTGAATATGTCAATAGTTCACTCCTTTTATTGCTCAATAATATTCCATTGTGTGGGCATATCACAATTTGTTTATCTGTTGATGGTTATTTGAGTTGTTTCCTACTACAGCTTTTGCTTACTACACATAAAGCTACTATGAATATTGTATACAAGTCTTTGTATGGACACATGTTTTCATATATCTTAGGTAAATACCTAGGAGTAGAATGGCTGGATCATATAGTAGGTCTATCTACAACATTTTAAGAAATTGCCAAAACGATTGTATCATTTTACACTTCCATTAGCAGTGTATGAGAGATTCAGTTGCTCCATCTCCTTAGCAACATTCAGTTTTATTTTTTAAATTTTAGCCATTCCAGAAGGTATGTAGTGGTAGCTCATTGTTGTCTTTTTTTTTTCGCATTATGTTTTTTTTTTTAATTAGTTTTAGGAGTGCAAAACAACATAGTGATAGATACTAATATACCTCACAAAGTGATAACCCCAATAAGTTTATTACCCATCTGACACTGTATATAGTTATTACAATATTATTGACTATATCCCCTATGCTGTAGTTTATATCCCTGTGATGATTTTTTGTAAGTTAACATTCAATATTATTTTATATTGGTTTCAGGTGTACAGAATAGTGGTTAGACATTTATGTAATTTATGAAGTGTTCCCTGTGATAGGACTAGTACCCTTTTGACACTCTACATAGTTTTTACAATATTAATTTGTGTTTTTCTAATAACTCATGATGTTGAGCAACTTTTCATGTGCTTATTAGTCATCTTCTTTGATGACGTGTCTGTTGATATATTTTTCCATTTAAAAAATTGAATTTTTTTATTACTATTGACTTTTGAGTTTCAAATTTCTCTGTATATTCTGGACATAAGTCCTTTATTAGACAGGTGATTTGTAAGTATTTTCTTATGGTCAGTGACTTGCTTCTCAACTTTGTCTTTTCAAGAGTAAAAGTTGTTAATTTTGATGAAGTCTAACGCATCAATATCTTCTTTCATGAATCGTGCTTTTGGTATTGCAACTAAGAAATCTTTGCTTAACTGGGAGTCACAAAGATCTCCTAGAAGTTGTTTAGCTTTGTGTTTTTACATTTAGGTCTGTGATTGACTTTGAGTTAGCTTTTGCAGAGCACGAGCGATATGGATCAAAGGCCACTTTTTGGCGTCTCCACTGTACTCAGTCCTTGACTGGGAGGGAGCAGCCTGAGGCGTGTGTAGCCTCCGC
Source organism: Lyroderma lyra (assembly GCA_004026885.1). NCBI lineage: Eukaryota > Metazoa > Chordata > Mammalia > Chiroptera > Megadermatidae > Lyroderma > Lyroderma lyra. Next base: position 7,571 of record PVJL010006841.1, on the reverse strand, counting down.
ACTCACGGAGCAGCTCGGGGTCTGAGCAGCACCCTTTCACTTCTGTCATGTGCATGTGACAAGGTGTGATTCGTGTGATGATGGAGTAAGCACAGGTGCTAAAGAAATACAAATGAGATGCATCCGACCCAGACTTTAAGGTTAGGGTAGGCTTTCTGTGGGGTGGTGGTCAAAACAGAGACCTGAGCAGAGAAGAGCAAATTCACATGTGTGACTGATGGAAAGGTCAACTGGGACCATCCCTTTGGAACACTGTTTGGTATTATGAAGAAAAGTTGAAGTTTTGCATACTCTGGGAGATAGCATTCCACTCCTAGGTACGGCTCGTAGAGGAACTCATGGCATGTGTGCATACATGCACTGGTTCACATGTACAAGAATGTTCCCAGCAGTATTATTTGTAATAGCCACCCACAGAGGGGACAACCTACCTTCATCAGCAGAACAGAACACAGTGGTTTAGTTGTACAGTGGAACAGTACCAGCAATGAAAACAAATGAACTACAGTTACATTCAATAACTTGAATGAATCTCATAAACACGATGTTGAGGGGAAAAAAGGAAGAGACTCATATAACATTTAAAAAGCAGAGAGAAACAAGCTCCTCCTTAGGGAGTGCATACATAGATGGTTAAGGCCATAAGGAAAGGCCAGGAAAGTGGAGAAGGGTGGGGTTATGTTTCCAGAGAGGCTCAGAAGAGCATTCTGGGATGTGGGAATCTGGGATGCCTGTTAAATAATTATTCTTTAAATTCTCGATTTGCGTTTTATGCAATCTCTGTCTGTATAGCTCATAATTAAAAATGAGGGGAGATGGAATAGGAATAGGCTAGGTGAAGCAAGTGGGGGGTGTTGCAGGCAGAGGGCAAAGGGCAGGAGGGAACGTGCATGTAGCACTCAGGGACTTGCAACCAGGATGGTGTGGAGTGCTGAGGAGTGGCCAGAGGGATGGAGGCCAACAGGTGCCCCTACAGAAGGAAGGGCCTCAGGCTCATAAAATCCTGTTGAGGAGTTTGGACTTTACCCTGAGGGCCGTGGGGAGCCACCAAAGTACTGAAGCTGCAAGAGACTGAATTAGCTTTGCATTTTCAGGAAGATCCTTCAGCCACAGTGGAAGGATGTGAACTATAGTACCCAGGTGAGTGGTGGTGCGGTGGTGAAAGAAGGGCTCCAGGGCCTAGCGCGTTACCTGTGGCACTTAACCATGGGCCCCCAGCTGGAGTCAAGTTTAACAGCTCTGCCTGCAAGGTCAGAAGCTGGTCTTCCTCACCATCAGACAAATTGCTCTGCCCTGCTGCATCTAGGGACTTGTCATTTCTTAATTACTAAGTCATTAATAACAGGAGGTGATTCTCCTATCTTACTGCTTTCTAATGTCAACCAGACATCGTATTGATTGAAAGGAAAGTGTCATTCCTGGTCCCAAAGGCCATTTCACTGAGATTCTGAACATTTTGGAGCAAAGGGGAAAACAAAAAACCAAAATGATTTGTAAGTGATTGATCATTGCAAAAGTTAATCCTTTGTAGAACTCATTTGACAATATAGCATTGTATGTACTGGTGTGTTACCACAAAAATATCTTGTTTCACTAGTAATATTATTATAGAGGAGCATTAATCAACATAGTTATTTAAAGTTTTCTTAGTGGTTAGGCACTTAATATTAAAGCCAATTGTGGACCTTATTAAGGTTAAGTTGGGAGCTAAAATCCCAAGATATTTCCTGCATATTCTCCTAAGGCAGCAGTTCTTAACCTGTGGGTCGCAACCCCTTTGGGGGCCGAACGACCCTTTCACAGGGGTCGCCTAAGACCATCGGAAAACACATACCAGATATTTACACGACGATTCATAACAGCAGCAACATGACAGTTATGAAGTAGCAACGAAAATAATTTTATGGGGGTCACCACAATATGAGGAACTGTATTAAAGGGTCGCGGCATTAGAAATGTTGAGAATCACTGTCCAAAGGTCTCAGTAAACCCAGGCCGAAAGTTCACTGGTTTATTGCGGGAGGTGTCACCTGATAGCTCCTAATTATCTTGTAATTTTAATTGCATGTAAGGAATTTCTTTCTTTTTGCAGCAAGATGACAGCCTGCTGCTATATTTGCCATCATGTTTATTTTAAGAAATATGGGCTATTTGAAAAAATTGATACTATCTAATGGTAAAATGTTATATCCTGATTTGATACATTCCAAAGTATAAAATCTTCCTCATTGCTGCTTTTGAGGGTTTGGTTCCTACCCAATCCCTTCTCCATTGCTAACGATCATTTACTTCCTGAATATGTTCTCTGCTGGAATCCCCTCTGCCTCCTACACACTCTTAACTCCCTGTCACCATTTTTGTTAGTGAAAGGGAAGTCCAGTGAAGTTCAGATCAAGGGCACAATTCTGTTATGTCAAGGCAAACTTACCACTGAGTCAATGGGGATTGTATTAACTGTTGAGCATAATCTAGCACCCATGGGCTTTGCTCCTTTTACTAAATGTCCATGCAACCCTATCTGATTAGGATGAGGGCATTCTCCCCCACGTGGATCAACAGCCCCAGCGACATGGGGTGAGATGATGCTCACAGAGGACTGGACTTTGAGATAATACTTGTATGATGACCTTACCAAGAAGTGCTGACTGGTGGTGTCATGTCACCCACATTTCAACATTTTGTGGGTGGCCAGATCATTTAGGTGGTGGATTCCATGCCGGCTGTAGGACTCTGACCTACTATCTTTTGGTTAAAGCCCTGACTAGGCAGACTATTTAGAGCAATCTTCTTCAGAAGGTTATAACCGTGCTATCAAAGTTCACGAAGGTAAGACATCTGGAGAAAAAAATACTAATACATTGAATTGTAATACAAGCTCAACGAATTAGGAGCTGAGGAAATACCGCATAGGGGTGTGACCAGAACAAAAGAAAGTCCGTCCAGAATGTTTCTTGAGAAGAAACCCAGGAATCACTGCTGACACTTGCCTCACCAGCTGCCCCTCAAGCATTCGGTCAATCACCAGATCCTACAGACTGTACCCCCTAACACTTCCTCCCTCCGTCTCTGAGAGGCTCCACGCCCTTTGGCCTTTGGGTGCCCTCCGAGCTTGTCCCTGCTTTCGCACCCTCAGGCCCCACCCTGAGTAATTTCCCCCCTAGTTTATTCCCACTGCCTTTGTTTAGCGTCTCCACCCAGGGAGCCTCACCCCCGGAAGCGCCCTGCAGGGGTTGTCACACCTTCCTGGGAGCCCACTCCAGCTCCTGACCTTTGTGCCTTTCACTAAATCTAAAGTCCTACCATGTGTGTGCTGCTGGGTTGTGCACGTGGGAAGAAAGAACACAAAGCTGTTTCATACCTGCAGCATTACTGACACATGGACCATTGCGAACATCCGTGGGCCCGCAGTGGGCTGCTGAGGACACTTTGTAATGATGTTAAAAGAAAAACAAACTCCCATCAATAAGTGAAGATGCAGGATGTAAGTAGTTTTTGTCCTTTTAAAGTTAGAAAGTGATAAAAGCATTTCTTTCCTAAAAGAGATATTGTGGTAAGGAGAACATCTCCCACAAACACCCCATAATTTTTTTTTTTTGCAGGGGAGAGTAGGCAGGGGTGAAGGTAAGGGAACATCCTCTATAGGCAACTTTTGCTTTACCCTCTTCTGTTTTTCTAAGTGGGGCCCAAATGTGAGCCCCCTCTTCCCCTACCCCCCAAAAAACTTACTTATGGATCCATACTAGAAAAATAATTTGGAAATTGGTGGATTAAAAGAGAGGAAGCTGTTTAAACAGCCCCCAAAATGCCTGACTGAGGGATGTATGCTACACATAGTATTTCATTCTGCAAGACACAGCTGATGACAGCACACACAGGCGGGCGGAGTGAGATCGACACACACCCGTTTAGGTGGTACCTAAGGCAAGTTAACAGGGCTCACGGGGTCCAAAAGGGTGGGTGAGGGTGGATGTAGGAGGTTTAGAAAACACCAGTGGGTTCACTAGTAAAACATTTAAAAACAAAATACGTTTGACGTGTTGTGACTTGGGTCTGGGCCATCAGCCGAGGAACAGAAATACAGCCAGGCAGAGGAGGATTTTATCACCCAGGTCCTGGGAGCCATCAGCTACGGAACAGTCCGGGTCTTAGTGCAATGAGGTGGCGTTGGAGACTCCAGGGCTGACAGGCTGATGAGAGAGGACGGACCGTTTAAAACAGGACTTGGTTTGACTGTGGGATGATTTTCTCCATTAACTGGAAACATTCCCATTTCTTCACTTTCTGAAGGTTGTATTTAGAGACACAAAGCTACAGATGCAGAATGATGATTTATGTGTCTCCTACCTCTTCCCGACGATATTTGGAACTCACCTTTTGGGATACTGGAGGATTGCCCTGACTGTGGATTTCTTTATTAGCAACAATAAAACGGGCATCAGGGCACATAGCACATGGATAGGTCAAAGAATCTGGAAAAACAAAAGTATTTTTTTCTTTTTTTTTCTCTGAGTTGTGCCAGGCCAGGCATGTTTGGCCCGGAATAAATAGTTTACCTTGTTTCCTTATCATATTCCTTATCTCCAGACGGGGTACTTATTTTATACACTTTCCACTGCCACCTGGACTCTCCCCGTAGCCTGGGCTCCTTGCCGGAAGGGTCAGTTCACAGCCCTTGAGAGCCAAACAGCAATGGACTTCGGTGACGGACACTCAGGTGATGGGAAGGCCCTGCCCTCAGTCCTGCAGCTAGGATTTCCCTTTGCTTTGGAGAACAGCTATGTTCAGATACAGGAAGGAAAAACAGGGCTGGAACAGGGAACCCAGGAGGCACGGAGAACCACAAGAATGCAGGGTTATAGAGGCCAAGGCACAGCATGAAGGTGTCCCTGACGATGATCTCTGGAAAACAGCCACTCGAGGGGTGAAGAGACCAATGGCGAAGGGATGGGTGAACATAGATGGCACAGGCTGGGAGGAGATGCAGGTGGACTGGACACTTGGACAGATGTGGCTGAGAAAGGAAGAAGAGTAAAAAGTGGAGAGGGCAATGGGGTTACGACAAGGTTTCTACTAGCTAGCAAGGACCCATATACATGAAGGCAGAAGGCAGAAGCCTGTGCAAAGGGAGCGTTTGATCACTCAAGGGAGGAGCATTCATTTGGATGCTGTGAGGAGGACCTCAGTAAACGTCTGTTGAACTGATAGTTACTCAGTTTGCACTGGCGAGTAAATACCGAGGTGCTATATGGTATGAGGGTTAGGTGCAAAGGTTCTGAGCTCTGTATGATTCGGGGCAAGTTGTTGAATATTTTTTAAGTCTCATTTTCCTCATCTGTAAAATGGGGGGAAGTGATAACACCTGTCTTTGTGTGAGAACTGAATGTTAATACATGCAAAGCACTTGGAGCAGTTCCTGGCGCTCAAAATGTTAAATTCACTCATGAAAAATGACAGCTATCTTTGAGAATTAATGATTTGTTTGAGCCTAAGATAAAGTTTTATTATTCAGCAATATAAAATAAGGAAGTAAAGGCAATTACAATGAACCAGGGCATACACTGAGGTTACTTTTTTGGAAATAGGACTGGATTTCAACTTCTGTGCTTATTTTTTCTTTCCTATTTCCTCTCATGAAAATGTATTTGAAAACAAATCAAGACTTCTGGCTAATCAAGTCTTAAGCATAATCATATTAAATGTTTTGGAGACCCTAAATTACAGAGTAATTTTTTTCTTGTATAACTAAAACTTTATTCTCTTTGACTAATACCTCCCCATTTCCCCTTCTCCCCAGTTCTTGACAACCACCATTCTACTCTCTAATGTATAATTTGACTATATTAGATGCCTTATGTAAGTGGTTTTATATGTTATATAAAGTATCTTTCTGTTTCTGACTTATTTCACTTACACAATGTCCTCCATGTTTATCCATATTGACACAAATGGCGAGATTTCCTTGTTTTTTAAGTCTGAATAATATTTCATTGTGCCACTTCAAAAAAAATCAATAATCTACTGTAGAACTGTACACCTGGAACCTATGCCATTTTTACTAACCAATGTCATCCCAATAAATTTAACAATAAAAAAATTGATTATCTTTACTCATCCATAGACTTTTAGATTGCCTCCATGTCTTGGCTATTGTGAATATTGATGCAATGAACATGGGAGTGCAGCTATCTCTTAAAGATCTTGATTTCAATTTACTTAGATACATAATCAGAAGAGGAATTGCTGGATCATATAGTTTTATTTTTAATTTTTTTTAGGAGCCTCCACACTGTTTTCCATAACGGCTGCACCAATTTACATTCCCAGCAGTAGTGTACAAGAATTCCTTTTCTCCACATTTTTGCCAATACTTGTTATCTCCTTGATTTTTGATCATGGCTGTCCTAACAGGTGTGAGGTGATACCTCATTGCAGTTTTGATCTGCATTTCCCAGATGATTAGTGATGTTGAGCATGTTGTCATGTACTTGTTGGTTATTTGTATACCTCTTTGGAAAAATTCAGTTCCTTTCACCCATTTTTAACCAGGTTATTTATTTGCTATTGAGTTGTTTGAGTTCCTTATATATTTTGGATACTAACCCCTTATCAGACATAGGGTTTGCAAATATCTTCTCCCTTTCTGTAGGTTGCCTTTTCATTTTGTGAATTGTTTCTTTTGCCATACGGAAGCTTTTTAGTTCGATGCAATCCCACTTTTCTTTTTTGCTTTTGTTGCCTGCACTCTTGGTGTCATAATCCAAAGAACTGTTATCAAGGCCAGTGTCACGAAACTTTCCCTCTATGTTTTCTCCAGGAGTTTTATGGTTTCAGGTCTTAGGTTTATGTCTTTAATCCATTTTGATTTAATTTTTGTCTGTGGTGTAAGATAAGGGTTCAATTTCATTCTTTTGCATGAGGATATTGTTTTCCCAACGCCATTAATTGAAGAGATTATCTTTTTCCCATTGTATATTCTTGGCACCCTTGTCAAAGATCAGTTGCCCGTATACGTGAGTTTACTTCTGGGCTCTCTATTCTGTTCCATTGGTCTATATATCTTTTATGCCAGTACTATACTCTTTTGATTACTATAAGTTTGTAATTTGATATCATAAAGTCTGATGTCTCCAGGTGTGTTCTTCTTACTCAAAACTGCTTTGGCTATTCAGTCTTTTGCAGTTCTAAATGAACTTTATAATTTTTTTCCATTTCTGTAAAAATTATCTTTGGGATTTTGATAGGAATTGCATTGAATGTGTAGATGGCTTTGGGTAGTATGGCATTTTAATAATATCAATTCTTCTAATCCATGCATACAGATATCTTTCCATTTGTGTCTGCTTTAATTTCTTTCATCAACGTTTTACAGTTTTCAGTGCATAGATCTTTCACTGCCTTGGTTAAGCTTATTTCTAAGTATCAGAATAATTTTTTAAAATTAATACATTATTGCAAAAATGTTTTATGTTTCTAAATGCTGACTATACATCGTATAAAATTCAAAAAACTTTTTTGGTGAAGTTAAGTTTGTAGTTACAGTAGGAAGGCATTAAATTTGCAGCAGCATTCCT
>PVJL010006840.1:0-85977 GCA_004026885.1 Lyroderma lyra | reverse complement strand
CTGTCTCTGCTCCCTTCCCTCTCCCCGACTCGCCCCTTTCTCGCCAGCCTTCAGGTTTACTTGCGATTTGTGGATTTCTCAGCAGCCGGTTTGTCACTCAGGGTCCGCTTTCTTGGCTCCTGGTCGGCCGTTCAATTGTGTTTTCTGGGAGAGGCTTTAGGAACCTCCTCTCCAGTCGCCATCTTGTCTTCTCTCCCTGCACTAAATATTTTTGACAACCTTTAAAACTAATTGTCGATATGGTAAGTTTTTACGTAGCCTTGTACAGTGACAATCAGTGCTTTCCGTTGTGTTCCAGATGTACGAAAGAGGCAAAATGTTCATAATTACTTTTGCAAAAGGAGTGGGGGCTGTGAGAAGGAAGGGCTATGTATATGAAGGAAATGTAATGCTTAAGAGCCAGGTTGATGGTTTGGAATAGAGGAAACAGGACAAGGAACACCAAGTATTTCCTTGCCATGGAAAAGCTGGCCCATTATTTCCTGATGTGAAGTTCTAAAGATGGGTATATAAAGACTTCATGGCCCTTGGCCCTCTGTTTACTTGGGGATGCATTCTTGCAAGTGTTAACAAGTGGAGATGATTGCTGCATGTCTGGTATCTCCAGATAGAATCTCTTCTGCCCCCATGTTGGGAAGTTGTGCTAGGTTCTGAAATACAGCGGTGAATAAGACAGACATGATCCTTGCAGTCAAGGAACTTACATTCTAATGGAGAGTAAGTGTAGGAAGTGCAGGTGGATAATAAATAAAAATGCATAAGCAATATCAGATAGTAATACCCCTCAAGACATAAGTAAGAACACATCAGATAGTGACAAATGTAATCATGAAAATCAAACAGGCTTAACTTGATTTGAAGTGAGGGACACAGTCCAGATTTGTTTGCTGAAAGTGGAAGAGGAAGTGAAAATAGGGATAATCATTGGGAAAATAACTAGAACTTTCCAAAGGTCCCAACATTCTTAAGGAGGAGCCTCTTGGTGGGACTGTTACTCTGGGTGATCCCTAAATAGAACTCACTGCTAACACACAAACTGTGTCTCCGCAGCCTGGTCTGTCCCTATTAATCAAGTGCCTATGGATAGGGACCATTTACTCCATCCACACAAAGAAGGTTCAAGGGCCCTATACCCAGGGCCGTACTCTCCAAACCCCACAGATGGCTGGAGCCAATGCTTATACCCTCATGCACTGATAATAAATATTCATGCCATTTATAATTTAACTGGGGCCAGTTTAACTATAGAAATTTTAGCAATAAAGCACAGAATATTTCCCATGTTGCAGCTCCCTGCCCCAGGAGAGGAGCATAATAGGATCAGCCATAAGCACTGGTGCAGTTGACAGTAATGTTTGACAGTAAAGTTTGGCCATAATACAAGGTAAAAATATATTGAGTGTTGTTGAGTCATGCATTTTGATAAACACTTTATCAAGTATATTACATATTTATATATGCCATTTAATTCTTAAATCAATCAGTAAGATATGCATTTTTCTCATTATATAAAAGAGGTAACATAGACTCAGAGAGTCTAATGTCCAGTTATATTAATAGTGTTAGTCCAACTGCAGAACCCTTTGAATTCTCATGTCTTAGGACGTCATCATCACAATGCCTTTTAAGTTTACAAAGGTCTGTAACATTTTCTTCTTTGTACCTTTCAGTGCTTTCTAATAGTCCTTCTTCCTTTCTATTGCTTGCCTTCCTTTTTATTATTTTTTTATTTAGCACATGTCATTGTGTATTGGGGAGGCTGTGTTATTTAAAACATAAGCACAATAACAAAACATGTGTAAGAACAAAGAACAAATTTATCTTTTCTAATTTCAAGGTCCTTTCCTGTTTGAAAGTTTTTTACTTGGATCAGAGGTTGGACAGACAACACAACATTCCTATTTATTGAATTCTTTTTTTTTTGTTTGTTTTTTGGTATGTGGGTAGCTCCCTGACTGGGAATCGAACCCAGGCCGCAGTGCTGACGGTGCCAGCGCCGAAGCCTTAAGCCACTACACCATCAGGGAACTCCCCAATATTGAATTCTTGAGTGTTGAATTTTTCTCATTCAGCAAAAATCCCCAAACAAACCAATTATCACCCTCCTAATTACTCTTATTTTCCTCACAGATTGAGAACTTACTGGGCCATTTATACATTCTGGGTCATTTGTAAATATTTTGTTTACCCAGAAAAAAGTTAAATATATTAATATAAGACTTTCATATTTGTGTATATTGTCCTGATAAGTATCCCTTGTTTACATGTATTCTATTTAGAAGGTCTTTCTGAGGCTTTTACTTTTTTGTGAGTGTGGAATATAAACACTGGTCTGTGACATCTGGGGTAAATGCAGGCTAAAATAATGGTGTGTAACACAGTTCTTTAGCCAAAGCAGAATTTTCCTATGTTCCATTTCTTTTGCCCACACTGGCTGAGTAGCTGAGCCAGACACTTGGATTCTGCATCTCAAAGACCTCTAGGAACTTTGGGGTTAGAGAGGGTAGAGGTAAAAGATTTAGAACTCTCCCCTAATGTCTGAAAGCACTAGGAAAATTTCCAAGTATATAATAACATATATTAAGAATAGCTAAGATTTGGAAAATTCTATGTATGTATTTATTTATTCATTAAGTAATGCATTCATTGATCAAACAGTTATGAAATAATCTTTTATGTTCCAGCCTTGTGTTTAGAGCTGGGAATGCAAAAAAACAAGGCTCACTGTCTAGTAGGAAGAGATGGACTTACAAAAATTAAGTACAGATAAATGTAGTATTTGTTAATAATATGATAGAAGTAAATATGCGGAGGAAGGTTGTTAATGGTGGGGATGCAAAGGTACATGATTTGTCAATATGTTTATGGTAAAAGAGTACCTACAAAGTTTTAAAAATAGACTTTCTTTCAGTGTTTCTTCACCACCCTCAAAAAATTATCTTTTTTTAGCTGCTTTCTCTTCCAGTTTTTCCCCAGATACATAACTTTTCAGAAACATTGTCACAACTGTAATTACATACATTTCCATGCTTTACATTGCTACCTTTTAAAATGGCTTTATGAGAGCTCATTGAGAATCTTTGACATAAGCAACTTAACCATTTTCTCCTATGGCTGCACATTTTGAGGGCTTCTACTGTTATGCCACTATAAGCAATTTTGATATGAAGAGCTTTGTGCATATTTTTTCACATTTTGAATTATTATTCAGAAAAATTCCCAAAAGTGGGTTACTGGATAAAACAAAAAATGCATTTTGTGATTCTTGATTTATTTATGAAATTTCCAGAAGGGTTTAATCCATTTATAGTGCCATAAGCAATGTTTTGAATGATTGAGAGTTTCAGTTTTAATACAGTCTCCTAATAAGAAATTATATTTTTTATTCTTAATTTTGCCTTAATATATTAAAATTGCACATTAAAAAATTCTATCAAAACTTAATTCTCATCTACCTTACTAAGTCCTACCTTCTGTCATTTCCCTTCTAACTTGGGCCCTTTTCTTTATAACTCCTTTTCCTTCCATCATTTATTCTTTTGTTGCTCTGCCATGGTCATCATCATGCTTTTGTTTATGTCTCTATTATAGTTTTCTTTTTTTTTTCCTTTTTAATTTATTTTTATTATTAGACTTATAGGAGTGACATCTGTTAATATTATAGTTTTCATATTCTTCCCTATAGAACAGTTATTTGCAAAAGTGTCTGTGTCCGTTAATAGGCTATCCAGCATCTTATAAAAGGGGATTTATCTTTGTATCTACCATAGTGCCCAGTGCAGTGTCTTGCACATGGTAAGGCCTAATGTGTGAAGGACTTTACCCCATTTTCTCATTTAATTCACAGAATAACTTGAAGTAGGCATTGTTTTCCACTTTTACATAAGAAGAAAATGTAACTGATCACACCAGTTAAAATGGACCAAAACATATAGACAAAAATCAATTCCAGATGAGTTTCAGATCTAAATATAAATGCTAAAACCATATAGCTTTTAGAAAGAAACAAAACAGGTTTGTGACCAAAAAGTAGACAAATGTTTCTTAAAGATGTCATTAAAAATGTTTGTAATAAAAAAATAAAGTATAAATTAGACTACATTAAGAACTTCTGTTCCTCAAAAGAAAGCATTAAGAGATGAAAAGGCACTCTGTTGAGTAGGAGGAAATATTTGCCATACATATATCCAATAAAAGACTCAAGTATATAAAGAACATTTACAAATTTATAAGAAAAAGACAATCTAATAGAAGAATGAACAAAAGACTTGAGCAAACATTTCAGAAATCCAAATTCAAATGACTATTAAATATGTAAAAGTTAATAATTTCATTAGACATCAGAAAAATGCAAAATAAACAATGTGATACCACTATATACCCACCAGAATGGTTAAATCGAAAGAAGACAGTAAATACCAATGTTAAAGAGGCTGTGGAGTAATCAGAAATCACATATACTGCTGGGGGAATGTAAATTTGCATTAACCACTTTGGAAAACTGTTTAAAAATATCTACTAGATGAATATGTACATATATTTTTGAATTCTCCAAAAGATCTGTATTAGAATCTTCATGGTGGTATTATACTATCCTAAGTGGCCCCAAACTGGGAATTACTCAAATGTTTACCAAAAGCAGAACACATAAATTGTATTATATTCACAAAAATAGAATACTGTAAGCAATGAGAATCAAGTCTACAACTACATGTAACAATATGAACAGATCTCACAAACATAATATTGAAGAAGCACCAGACATAAAAAGATACAAAGTATATTATTTTATTTACATAAAATACAAAAACAGGCAAAACTAATCTATGTTCTTAGAAATCAGGGCAGTGGTTACCCATAAGGGAGTGAAGTGACAGAGAGTTCCAGGAAGGTTTTGAGAATAATGTTCATCTTTTTGATTTGGGTGCAGGTTACCATGGGTATGCTCATCTTGTGAAAACTCATTCAGCTGTGCAAATAGTGAGTACACTTTTAGGTATGTAACACTTTAATAAAGAGATATATTAAGTATATCTTAAGTATAATAAGATTCAAATCCAAGACTCTCATTCTTAAATTCAATGCCCTCTTAACTGTTTCATGCTATTAAATAAGCAGATCAAAAGTGAATTTGCAGTCCATGGCCCTTTGCTTGTGCCTGTATTATTGCACTTAGAGTAAAATTGCTGCTCTAAACACTATGTTGCTTGCTTTTAAGTAATAATTTATTTATAGCTTGGTCCTACCTCACTGTGAGGTTTTGAGTTCTTCATAAGCAGGGACCATGTCCTAGAAATCTTTATTTCCACAGTGCTTTGCACAATGCCTGGCCTAAAATAGATACACATGGATGTAGAAATGAGTACTCTCTATCTGTAGCTATAGAATATGTAGAACTCAAAGAAATTTAGAAAGATAACCTAGCAGGAAAAAATAAACTTTGTAATATTTTTGGAAACAAATACATTGAAGCTTTTTTGAGTTACGCTATGATGACCTGAAAGAGTTAATGACATTTATAGGGATTCCTGATTTACCAAGTATCTTTAGATGCTGAGAAAATGTAGTTCAAACAATGTCTTTGTAATGTCTAGAAATATAGTGCTCGATAAATACATGATTAAGCTACACAAAATACAATGAAAATAGTGTTTTATGATGATTCATTCATTCAATTATTTCTTGAGTACTTACTATGTGCCATGCATTGCTAGCATTGTGGTGCTTCCAGGCACATAGGTGAGCAAAACACATGCATGGAACATATTTATAACAGGGAGAAAATAAGCAACATATATCATAATTACGTATATTGTTTATTAGAAAGTGATAAATGTCATAGATAAAATTATGTAGGGGAGAGTAAGGAGGGCCAGAAACTGGTTTCAATTTTAAATGAGCAATGAGGGTAGGTGTCATGGAAAAGATGACATTCCAGTAAGGATTTGAGAAGGTGGGGAGTTAACCCTGCCAATCGATATCTGGGAGAGTGACTAGTTTAAATGTCTTAGGGGGAGTTCCCTGGAGGTGTAGCGGCTTAAGGCTTCGGCGCTGGCGCTGTCAGTGCTGCGGCCTGGGTTCGATTCCCAGTCAGGGAGCTACCCACATACCAAAAAACAAAAAAAAAAAAAAAAGCAAAAAAAAAAAGTAAACGTCTTAGGGAAGGAGAACGCCTGACATGTTCTGGCAACAGCATGGAGTGAGTGGTGTGTGGCCGGAGCAGGGTGAAGGAGAGAGGAATGAGGCCGGATCCCATATCCTCGGCAAGTTCTTGGACTTGCACTCTGAATGAAACAGGAAATAAATCAGTGAAGGGTTTTGAGTCAAGACTAACATGATCTGACTTACTATTTAAAATGAACATCTGTCCACTGTTTTAGAAAGAGGTAAGAGAGGTAGGAGCAGGGAAAGCAATTGGGACGCTATATGATTTAGCTGAGAGATGAAGTCAGTAGAGGTCATGAGAACTATTAGTAAATAGCTAGATTCTAGATATATTTTCAAGCTAGAACAAACAGGATTTCTGGACAGATTGGATGTGGTGTGTGAGAGGAAGAGAACACATCAGGAATGACTTCATGTTTTTTGGCCTGAGGATAGTAGGAAACTATGAAATAATCGGCCACAAGTAGCTTACTAACTTACAAAGCAGAAACACAGAAAAGAACTCTGACTTGCTCTGAAGGCCTCTGGCACATGGTAGGTTCTCTCTATTACTTACTGACCACATTTTTGTTTTTACAGTTTTGACTTAGGGCAACCATCTGAGCTTGTGTTGCACAAAATTAACCTCTTACATAAGTAGAAGAGAGGAATTTCCACTGATTTTAGGAATATACTGGAATTTAATGTTTTAGAATGTCATTGTCCATTCATCTGCTAATTAATATTTTACCTATTAATGGAAAATCTGGAATTCTATCAAATCTAGTCTCCATCAGTGATCCTAACTTGGCTATGATAAATGTAAATAGGGAAACAACATGAACTCCAAGAAGCCTCTAAATTTAAAAGCTATATCTAAAATACATAGAGAAGCATTTTTATTTTGATTTAGATAAATATTCTGAAATATGCTTTGAAATAAAAGCTCTTTTGAGTCCCCTATAAGCCCGAGAGAAAAATAAACATGACATCAATTTATTTTTTTAAATTTGTTTTTGCAGAAAATAACACATTTGAGTTTTTATTATTCTTTTCTATCATGACTGACAAATGGCAATTTTGTGAGCCTAAAGGCCTAACATTTTTAAATCACACATGTGTCAGAACAACTATGCTCTTCTGAGTGTCTACATCGCTTATTTTTGGATTTTAACTATGTCACATGGACTATGTATTAGTAATACACATATTAATCAGCTTAGGATGAGTAAGATATAATCTTTCCATCCAAGGAATGAAATGTGCTGTTTTTCAACAGTCACAAGGCATTCGCGTTAGTGTGAGAAATTTTTAAAACTTACCAGAATTTACCATCTGCTACTGTTTTTTAAATCTATCCTATTTAGCCACATTTCCTCTATTAATGGTTCCCCTGCAATATAATCAATTAACATTCACACTGTTTTTCTAATTAGATGGAATCATAAAATGAAACATCTAGTGGAGATTAAATGAGCAGTGATTAATTTAAAGAGGTCTCTTCCCAACATTGATCAGCATTTTAGATTGTGCAAAGGAAAACTATTCCTAAAGCATTTCTCTCCAATCATGTCATTCTTTTGTGCAAAAATTTTAGTGGCTACCATGTCTGCATTGTTCAATATGAAAACCACCAGGCATATATGACTATTTAAATTTAATACATTAATTATTTAATAATAACTTTAATGCAATAAAAGTAAAACTTCAGTTTCTTAGTTGAATTAGGCACATTCCATGTGTAGCCAGTGGCCACAATGTTGGATAGTGCAATTATAGATCATATCTAGCATCACAGAAAGTTCCATTGGAAAATGCTGGTCTGGAGAGTAAATTGCAATTTATTTAGCATAGATTTCCAAGCCCTCCATAATTTCATTGCAGTTTACCTTGTAAGACATATGTTTCACTATACTGATCACATGCAACCCATGCATCCTATACTTTTTTATTTCTGAGCCCTTACTTACTTAGTGCCCTTAGCT
The DNA here is from genome assembly GCA_004026885.1 of Lyroderma lyra. Taxonomy (NCBI): domain Eukaryota; kingdom Metazoa; phylum Chordata; class Mammalia; order Chiroptera; family Megadermatidae; genus Lyroderma; species Lyroderma lyra. The sequence continues at coordinate 77,848 of PVJL010006840.1, read as the reverse complement.
TATAATTAGTTTTCTTTGTTCTACACTTAATGCAATATTTCCATGTCTATAAGGATCCACTTACATGCTTCTTCTTCATAAAGGCCATCTTTATTCAGCCCTTATGGATTTACATATTTTCTTCCTTTGTGCTCTCTGGAATGTTCTTATATCTCTATTGTACCTTCTACCTTATTTATGTATGTTTATTTCTATCATTTGCTCCAGCATCCAAGGTTTGTCTTTATGGTGGTACCCCTATGCAGCTTATCACAGCATCACGTACATAGTAAACGCTCTAACTTAATGCATATACCCATATTGACATGAGTGCTATTTACTGATAATTTTGCACATGTTCGAGTCTAACATGGGTGACTGGTATACACAGGGAAAGGCAATCTCATCAGCGATGTCTATAAGGATATGCCAGTGCCATCTCAAATTGTTTTATCTTTAGTTGAACCATTATTGGGTATTTGTTAACCAAAATTTCAAAATAAATTTGTGCATTAAGTGGCTAAAATGATTTCAGTAATTTGTAATAAATTTAAATATTTTTATTCTGTGAGCATTTGTAGTCTCATTGTATGATGTGTTTTGAATTTGTAAATTTAGTTGCTTCGTTATTTTCTAGAAATATCATTTTAAAACCTCCTACATTGACTAGCTTAGATGGGGGTGGGGTGGGTAGGGCATTAATTGCACCAAGTTATAGATGCAGCTTTCTCTTTTCATGACTGTAATTTAGTGTTTGAGCATTTCAATTGCCTTTGCTGTTATCTCTCATGCCTATAGCTAGAAAACAATAATATTTAAATCAAACAAACAGAGAGTGTCCACTAATTCCTGACAATTGGAATGAAGTGATAGGTGTTCCACTCAGCTGCCTCTGGTCACTGGTTTTGCAGAATCACAATTGCCAGGACAGAAAAAGGTTGTTATGACCTTGTTCGTGCCTTTCTAAAGAACTGTTGGCTATTATTATACTTCCATTATTTAAAGCAAAACAAAATGTCTCATTAATTAATCTATTTTCAAATTATAAACTCCAAAGGGATGCCCTGGGGTCATCACTCCTCTCATCTTCAGAAAATACAGCACAGGACCATGGCATATTTCTTTTAAGAAAATTTTGAATTATATTTGTTTTGTTTTCCATAACATTCTTGTTTATAATTTTCAGAAATGCACAGATTTTTTGGTGAAGATTATTATTTCATGCTAATAAAATGTTGAAAGTTCCAATGTTGGAACTACTTTTGTGAAAGGAAAAAAGGAAGTTGTTTGTATATCTCTTCTATACTGACTATTCTAATATGGCCCTGTGGCTTCATGGGGACAGTCATCCTCATATCTTTGGGTTCAATATGCGATGCTACCATTTAATAGGAATGAAAAGAGAGTGTTCTTATGCTCACTCAGAAGTCAATGTATTCATTACATACTCTTTAAGCTTATCATCAATGCCTTTAAATCCTTCTATTTTAGGGTTATACCAATGATCTCTCAGCAGGTGACTTCTACATTTGTTTATATCCAGTCTTGGTCTCTCTCCTATGCTCCAACTCTGCCATGAAAATGGGTTGTTAAATCTTCATTCTTTCATTCAACTAACATTTGTTGATCACATACTATATGCCAAGCACTGTGCTAGTCTTTTAGAAAAAATAAAAAATAAAAAATGTCCAGTGTGGCAAAATGCTCATGGTCTCCACAGAGGAAATGGGTACTAAACCAAAAATGATAATGTAACAAGGAACATCACAGCAGAACAGAAAGAGCATAGGCAGTGGGGTCATAATTTCCAGCCTTGTTTCTTACCCAGCTATCAATGCCCACAAGTTCTTAAGAAGTCTGAGCCTCAGTTTTCTCTTTTATGAAAATAGGAATATTGTTCTCTAACTCATTGGGTTATTGTGAGGATTAATTGAGTTGGTAAGTGCAGAGTTAAAACTTAACCTAATTCTCTGCCTTCAAATTTCAGTTTATTGCTTACTGAATTTCTTAATCTGTTATTTAAGACTCTCATCCTAATCATCCATTGTTCCTTCTTCCACATTATGAGCTCAGATTATTAAACTGATTTGCTGCCTGTTCCTTGGATTCATTTGCTTGATACCGCCTCTCCTTTGCTCAGGTTCTTTTGCCTGGAATACTTCCCCAATTTGGCATGTCTAAATTCTTCCTGCTTCAATGCTTTTGATGAAATATAATCTTCATAAAGGTTTCTTTGGTTTCTGCAGCATGAAGTAACTTCTTTCTATAAAATCCTATAGGATTTTTTTCAAACATTTAAAAATATTCATGTTTTTATCAGACAAAGTACATCAAGTATTAGAATGAGAATCATAATTAATATCTATGCATTGAAATATTATAACTTTGGCAATAGTTTGTTTTTGAGCTCAAGGAAGATATGATGGCAATATCTTACCTCTGAAATGAAAAGAAATTAACGGAATATGGGACAGGAATGTTCAATTTTCCCCCTATTCAACCATAGTTTGCTCTCTAGTACCACTTCACCACTTTTATTTTCTTATTGCCTTCAGAGAGCTGCTTCTATGTTTTAAAATAAATTTAAAATGCTGGTAATGAACCAGATATAAAAAGTAGCTGATATAAATTCTTATAAACAACTTTGAAATGGACATTTTTAAGCTTTAGTTCTTACCCTGGTTCTTGGTAGATAGGAGTTTGTTGGCTTATTTTTCCTTGAACCATCTCTCAAAACTCCCAAAACCTTGAAAAGATGTAACTGTATAGAGCTTCAAACTATTTTAGTTATTAAAGAAGAAATGAATTTTACAGGTAATCTCATTTGCTTCATTAGACTACTCAACCAGCAAATACATTAAATCTTTGTAAGAAAGATTTTTCCATACTAGCAGTTTGGTACTTATTGTAAAGTTTGAGAGTACATAATAAATTCAATTACTCATTGCCAAAGTAACTTCACTTTCTGTGTTAGTGAAAATATCAATAAAGTTCATAAATCTCTGTTAACTGCCTAGGCTCTCTGACAAGTAAATATGATTTGATGATGAGCTATCATGTCTTGCATGACAGTCATCAACAACCAGGAGCAGACCAGAAGGAACTGGGATAAATCCAGTGGGCAGCCCTGTATAGTTTCACCTGTCCACTGACACTGCTAATTGTACCTTCTTTTGCAGGAGTGGCTATTAGCTCTACTTTCCCATTAACATGAATATGTATGAATTATGATGTACAATATGAATGTACATATGAATATGGGCAAATGGCTTCAATGAACTCTGTGAACCACTCTACGTTATTTAGTCCTAACTCACAGATATACTTTCATGCTTCATGCAGTGAAGCAAGTGAACTCTTTCTGTTTGCTTCCTTATATTGTTTCTGCCTTGGCGATTGCTAGAAATTTGAAAATGCTGTTCATTTAGTCTCTTTGTACGTTAAATTTCAAAATCTTGGTCATTTTATCTGTCTCTATCAGCCAGGCTGCAGAATGCATAGCATAAATACTTCTTCTTTTTTTCTCTCAAGACTGCCACAGACTTAAGTATTTTACTTTCCTAGTTCTTTAGACTTCTTTATTTCTGTTAAAAGCAAAAGATTTTTGCATTGCTATCCTTGCTATGTATTTCCCACATTCTCTAAGATTTAACATACTGTTTTTATTATTCATTTGATCTCTTTATTTAACTAGAATTCTGAATTATGTTATGCTATACAAAAGGCTGATATTATTCAACTGACCCATGGATAACAGTCTGCTGATGGTTACTGCCCACCGCTAAATGTCTATATGAAGCATTTCATTTTGAAATACTTGATATAATTGTATAAAATTGCTTTGTATTTCAATGATATTCACATCTAGTAGCTTCATTTTCACCTTTACCTCTGATGTACTGTGTACTTGCTAGCCTTGGCGACCTGCTGGAAGACAGAAGGCAGATCTAATATACACGTGCAATTTATGCCTCTGGGGAGAGTGTTTTCTTCTTAAGTGACACCACTTTCTCACTAGTGGTTAGGAGAACAGACTCTGATAATAATTTGTTGAGTGGCTAATATGAGCTAAGAGTACTTCCTTCAGACTTCACATGACTGGAAGTTTGAATCTGAGTACAGGGAAAAGGAATTTCATTTCTTTCGTGTGTTACCTTCCTGGATGGAAAAAAGAATTTGACTGGACAATTACATAAGCTCTCTACTATTACAGCATTGCATAGCAACATCCTAAGGACACTGGGAAATCAATTCTACATGTGATTATGAACCAAGTATAGAAAAATCCCATCAGTGTCTTCATGAAACTAGGCAAGCTAGTGCCTTAAATTATTCTGGAACCAGTAAGTTTACAATTGACTTATAATCATTTCCCTTCATGTGAGTCATCTGTTCCTCTCAAATTACACTGGTGTATTTTTAACTTACTATGAGCCACTTTTCTAGAATAAAACAGAGCAGAAATGCAATATGCCGTTGTTGAGGGGAAGTGGTGTGCAAGGTCTCGAATGGAGAGCTATGTCCTGGAGCTGATGAAGGACTCCAGGGCCGAGGTTCTCAGCCCATATTTCCCAGGGCTGCCCTCTCAATGTAGGACAATAAGAAACACAATCTCCCAGAGTGAATCATTCCTTAAGGGTTTCTGTGTCGTCCTCTTTTCTAGAACTTCTCTTATTCACCTTTGTAGGTCCCAAACCAAACACTGGTGTTTAAATCATAGTTTAAACTACACACATATTTGTTGAAGCTATCCACCCATTCATTCATTCCTTTATTTAACAATATTTATTAAACACCTACTATGTGCAAGAGCCTGTGCTAGGCATTGGAGTGCAACAGAGAACAAAACAGACAGCTCCTACCCTGACAGAGCTTAATTAGTATGTAAAGGGTGGGGGAAGTCAAGACTATACATGAAAAACTACACAAATAATTCCAGCTTCAATACTTGTAGGTGCTCTTAAGGACTAGGGAGTCCTGACCAACTCTGCTAATTAACTAGCAATATAGTACTTGCCAAATTATGTAACCTCTCCAAGTTTCAGTTTTTTCATTTGTAAAATAAAAGATTTGTATGAGTCAATGTGTAAAATCCCTTTTAGGTCCAATCCTGTGCTTAGTGAAAATATATGTTTTGTATAAAGAGCAACTGATTAAAATTATTCATTAAATAATAATACCAGTAACAGTTATCAGAAGGAGTACATTTTATAAATTTTTAAATTCATGGTGACTATAATAGGAATCCCACCACACAGAAAAAAAGTAGGGAACCCACTAAATAAAAAACAAAACAAAAGCACAGTTACATTAAGAATTAAAGTAAAATGAATAAAATGTCTTGAATCTTAAATATGTTGGTGTCATTTTGGATGAGTAACAGGGCAGTGTGAAATATTAACTGAAGTCATTTTTAGCTCTTGAAGGTTGCAAGTAATGCAGGATTACAAAAGAGATAACACCTTTTTGAGAATAAAATTACCAAATTCCTCAATGCTGAGTTTTAAAAGGGCCCAGTTTTTGGCAAAAGACTTCTGGTTTGTTCTTATATGAAAAAGAAAACTGAATTAATGACATTTACCAGTGAAACACATAAGTGGAGGTAGAAGACTGGAAGAGTACAGTGTCTTAAGGGTATCTTCTCTGTTCTCCATGGACGAAGGAAGGGAGGTGCTCAAATGGTTTCCTTAACTTGAAGCCGAGGTAAGGCAGCCCAAGAGATTCCTTCCTAAAGTTTGTGGGTTAGCTGATAGAAGAACAGACTGACATCTTATACTCTGATGGCTACCAACTTGCTCACGGCTTGTTGAGCTGCCCCAGGTCTATTAGAATGAGGGAAAGAACACTTGGAGGAGATAATGTGACTGTAGGAAGCTAGGTGACCTCGGAGTAGGAACTTTCTCTGGATGTTCACTGCTTCCAAGAGATACAACACAGATAATGACCAAAGAGGGGATCCTGAAACCTCTCCTGAAAAATGCAGTTGAATGGCTGGGATCCAACATGAGAAACCCTGAGTGGCACAGTCTCAGCTGAGAGATGCATGCATTGCAAGAAAACACCTGAAGGTCAGAGAAATGGGGGGCAAATAGAAGGAGAGGGAGGAAGCAGAGTGGTTTGGAGACTCTGCTACAGATTGTGACCCATGGCTGTAGTTTGTGACCCGAACAGGATGGAGCAATGCGATTCTGAGTGGGCAGGGGGGCTGAGTGACCACAAGAGTGAAGATGAGAGTGACTGAAACCCTGTGAGACCATGGGTGAGTTGGACCAAGCAGCAACACATTAGGGCCCTAGCAGGAATGCCTCACCCAGGGTGACTCAGGCTGAACAAAGCATCTGAACTGCCATAGGTGGAAATAGGGCCCCCAGCTGCAGCATCGCACCATTCTGGGCAAGTTTAAAACTGAGAGCAACTGCCATAGAAATGCTGCAACACTGAAATGTGGTCCAGGGTGAAGCGCAGAAGAAGGGAGTGCTCTAAGTGAGCACTCCACCTCGACCAATGTGAGGACCATGCACTACTGGCTTGCTCTGCATCAACCTCCTCCCTGTCCCTCAGTTTTCCTGACAAACTGCGGAAAGCAGAGTTACCATGGACCACACTGTCCCCAAGCCCAGGTGGAGGCCAGAGATCCCTACTTCTCTTCCAAAGCTTACCCCTCAGTGCCACCTAGTGTCTTCTCTACAGCAAGACACTATAGCAATACTAACTGGGACGAGAAAGAGAAATGTATCTATATCTGCCACAGGAAAAGGCCTCATGCCCCCCCCCCCAAAAAAAAAACCACTTAGAACAATATGAGTAAATTAGGATTCAAAGCCCCTCAGAAAGAAAATGAAAAATCTCCAAAAAAGAATCTTCTAGATCTAGAAATATATGACCTAAGTAACACAGAATACAAGGCTGCAGTTCTGAAAACTCAAGAGAAGTGATATAATTTTGGGAGAGCACCCTGACTGAGATGAATGATCTCAGAAAGGAAATCTGTGAACAAAAGGAGCATTTTAACAAAGAAATTGAAAATACAAAAAAGAATCATATGGAAATAGTATAGATAAATAATATCATAAAAGAACTGAGAAGTGACCTAACAGGCCAATGAGATGGAGGAAAGAATTAGAAATGTTGAAGATTGGAACATGGAAACAACAGAAAGAAGATAAGGACTTCAGAATCAAAAGGACTGAAAGAACTCTACAAGAGCTACCTGACTCCATTAGGAAAAACAATATTAGAATAATAGACTTAGAAAAAGGGGCAGTAAAAAACTCTACAGAAAGCATACTCAAACAAATAAGTAGAGAAATTTCCAAACCTATGGAAAGATCTAGAACCCCAAATTCAAGAAGAAAGTAGGTCTTTTAGCGACCTGGACCCTAGCAGATATTCTCCAAGGCATGTTATACAGAATATGTCCAAAATCAAAGGCAAAGAAACAATTCTCAAGGAACCCAGGGGAAAAAAAAAGACTATAACCTTTTTTAAAGAGCCCATCAGGCTATCATCAGATTTCTCAGCAGAAATTCTTCAAGCTAGGAGGGATTAGAATCAAATATTCAAAATATTAAAAAAGAGAAACTCCAAGCCAAAAATTAAATTATCCAGCAAAATTACCCTACAGTTGTGAGGGGAAAATAAAGATGATCTCAAATATGCAGAAGTTGAGAATGTTCTCCAGCATGAGGCCAGCATTTCATACTAAAGGAGGTTCTCTGACTTGAAACAAACCATCAAAATACATGGGAAAGTGTTGAGACAAAAAAAATTTTTTTAAAAGGGAGGAAGTAATGACCATACGAAATCTTCACATATTAATCATTACACTAAATGTAAATGGACTGAACTCACCAAAAAAAATGGCACAAAGTAGCTGACTGGATTAAAAAAAACAACCCATTCGTTCACTGTGTCTAAAAGACACACCTCAGCCATAAGGACAAAGGAGTGAAAGGATGGAAAATAATACTCCAAGAGAATTGGATCCAGAGAAAAGCAGGAGTTGCCCTATTGATACCTGACAAAACAGACTTCAGGATAAAAAGATAACAAAAGACAAAGATGGACATTTCATAGTGGTAAAAGTGACAATACAACAGCAAGCAGACATGACACTCATTAATGTATATGCCCCCAATCAGGAACCACCAAAATACACAAGGCAACTGCTAACAGGTCTGAAAGGAGAAACTGACAAAAAAATAATTCTAGTAAGGGACCTAAACACCCCTTAACAGCCATGGACAGATAATCCAAACAGAAAATAAATAAGGAAATTTCAGCTTTAAATGTTACATTACAACAATTGGACATAATAATAGACATTTACAGGAGACTTGAACCAACAGCAAAAGATTATATCTTTTTTTCTAGTGCACATGGAACATTCTCAAGGATAGACCATGGGCTGGGACACAAAAAAAGCCTCAGCAAATTTAAGACGATTGAAATCATACCAAGTGTATTTTCAAAGCTTTCAAATTGGAGATCAACTGCAGAAAGAAAGCAGAAAAGATTGCATATACATGGAGATTAAACAACATCTTATTCAAAAATGACTGGATAAAAGAACAAATAAAAGAAGAGATTTAAAATACATTGAAACTAATGACAATGAAAATACAAAGTATCAAAATTATTGAGATGCACTGAAAGGAGTAATAAGAGGGAAATTTAGGTCATTACAGGCCTATCTTAAGAAACAAGAAAAATTACAAGTAAATATCCTAACATCCCATCTTAAAGAACTAGGAAAAGAACAGAAAAGCCCAAAGTCAGCAGAAGGAAAGAAAGGATAAAAATTAGAGAAGAACTAAATGAAATTGATAACAGACAATAGGAAAATTTAATGCAACAAAGAGCCGGTACTGCAAAAAAAATCAATAAAATTGACAAACCCCTGGCTATGCTAATGAAAGGATGAAAAGAAAGGACAGAAATATTCAAAATCAGAAATTAAAGTTAAGAAATAATGACTGATACCACAGAAATACAAAGGATTGTAACAAAATATTATGAGGAACTTTATGATACCAAATTTAACAACCTAGAAAAAAAATGGACAGATTTTTAGAAGCATATAGTCTACCTAGACTGAACTAAGAACTGGATAATCTAAATAGACCAATCAGTAGTAAAGAAGTTGAAACAATCACCCAAAACCTCCCCACAGGCAAAAACCCCAGACCAGACGGGCTCAATAACGAATTCTACCAAGCATTCAAAGAAGAAATAACAGTTATTGTCTTTAGACTCTTCCAAAAAATTGAAGATGAGGCAATACTTCCCAATGCATTCTATGAGGCCAACATTACCCTCATACCAAAGCCTGAGAAGCACAACACAAAAAAAGAAAACTATAGACCAGTATCTCTGATGAATATAGATGCAAAAATTCTAAACAAAATAATAGCAAATAGAATACAACAATGTATCAAAACCTTATACATCACAATCAGGTGGGATTCACCCCAGGAGCACAAAAATGGTTCAACATACAAAAATCAATCAATGTGATACACCACATAAACAAAATTAAAAATAAAAATCATATGCAGAAAAAGTAATTGGCAAGATAAAACATCCACTTATAGTTGAAACACTGAAGAAAATGGGTATAGAAGGAAAGTACCTCAACATAATTAAGGTCATATATGACAAAGCCTCAGCTAATATCCTAATGAATGAAGAAAAGCTGAAGCCCATTCTTCTAAAATCAGGAATAAGACAATGATTACCTCTGTTGCCACTACTATTCAATATAGTACTGGAAGTTCTAGCCAGAGCAATCAGGCAAGAGAAAGGAATAAAAAGTATCCAAATTGGGAGAGAAGAAGTCAAACTGTCACTGAAGAGGACATGATCTTTTATATAAAAACTTCCAAAGACTCCACCAGGAAACTATTAGAAACAATAAATGAACACAGTAAATTTGCAGGATACAAAATCAACGTACAAAATTCAATTGGATTTCTGTATACAAACAACAAATCTTCAAGAAAAGAAATAAGAGAATCAATACCTTTTGTGATCACAACAAAAAGAATAAAATACCTAGGAATTAACAAAGAACATGATGGACTTATACATAGAAAACTATAAGACACTTTTGAAAGAAATGGAAGAGGACATAAAGAAATGGAACGATATTCTGTGTTCATGGATAGGAAGACTTAACATTGTTAAAATGGCCATATTACCCAAAATAATATATAGATTTAATGCAATTTCCATCAAAATCCCACAAACATACTTTCATGAAACAGATAAAAAAATTGTCAGGTTTGTATGGAACCACAAAATATCTCGAATCACCAAAGCAATACTACACAAAAAGAATAAGGCTGTTAGTATTACACTCCCCAATTTCAATCTATAACTACAAAGCATTATAATCAAAACAGCTTGGTATTGTCAGGAAAACAGACACAAAGACCAATGGAACAGAATAAAAACCCAGAAGTAAATTTACAAAAATATGGACAAATAATTTTTGATAAAGGAACAAAACATATACAATGGGAAAAAGAAAGCCTCTGCAGTAAATGGTGCTGGGAAAATTGGAAAACCACATGCAAAAGAATAAATCTGAGCTGAGAACTGACATCATATCCTAAAATTAATTCAAAATGGATTAAAGACCTTCACATAAGACCTAAAACAATAAATTGTATAAAAGACAACATTGGGAGTTCCCTGGTGGTGTAGTGGCTAGGCTTCGGCACGCACAATGCCATGGCCTGGGTTTGATTCCCAGCCAGGGAACTACCCCTACCCCCCAAAAAAAGACAACATTGGTATTAATCAACCTTGGGCTGAAGGAGGACTTCATGAACCTGACTTCAAAGGCAGGAAAAATAAAAGCAAAAATAAATGAATGAGACTATATCAAACTAAAAAGCTTCTGCACAGCAAAACAAGCAAACAAACAAACCCAGCAACAAAGAAAACAGACAATCAAATGGGAGAAAATATTTGCAAACAATGCATCTAAAAGGGGACAAATATCTAAAATATATGAAGAACTATTATGACTCAACAACAATAACAAAAATACCAAAGAATCCAATTTAAAAGTGGGCAGAGGATCTTAACAGATACTTTTCCCATGAAGACATACAAATGGCCAATAAACCTATGGAAAAATGCTCAACTTCATTAGCTATCAGGGAAATGCACACCAAACCACAGTGAGATACTACCTTATACCTGTTAGAATGGCTATTATCAACAAGACAAGGGATAACAAGTGCTGGAGAGGATGTGAAGAAAAAGGAACCCTCACACACTCCTGGTGGGAATGCAAATTGGTACAACTGCTATGGAGGATGGTGTGGAGGTTCTTCAGAAAATTGGGAATGGATTTACCATATGAGTCAGCTATCCCCCTTCTGGGTATCTACTCCCCAAATTTAAAGACCTTAGTCCACCAAGACTTTTGTACCCCAATGTTTATTGTGGCACTGTTTATGGTGGCCAAGACATGGAAACAACCAAAGTGCCCTGCAACAAATGACTGGATAAAGAAACTGTGGTACATATACAGAATGCAGTATTACTTAGGTATGAGAAAAGATGAAATACTGCCATTCAGAACAAAATTAATGGATCTGGAGAATATTATGATAAGCAAAATAAGCCAGAAAGAAAAAACCCAAGAACCATATGACTTCACTCACAGGTACAATATAAAACCGAAAGCAACAATGAAACAAAACCTCATGAACACAGTCAGTGGTTTAGTGGTTTGCAGAGGGTAAAGGGAGAGGGGTTGGGACAGGACAGAGGTGGTGGGAGAGGAGGGAGGGGGAGTCAAATATATGGTGATGGAAAGAGAGTTGACACTGGGTGGTGAACACACAATGCAACACACAGACGATACACTGTAGAATTGTACACCTGGAACCTATGTAATTCTTGTTAACCAATGTCAACCCAATTAAGTCTAATAATAATAATAATAAAAGAGATACAGTACATACCTGTGAGCAGAAGGGCCTCACCCATGCCACAGTGTATCCATGTGATGGGGGTGGAGAAGAGACTTGTTAAGGACTATTACAGCATGAGAAAAAGAGCACATACATGTCAGGGATGTAGCATGGTACTAGATGGGGATCCTCCAACTGAGTAGGCTCAGTTTCACAAAGTACCACCAGGGGAGTTTTAGGTATTTGAGTACTCCATCAGTGGATGTGCTGGGTCCCCCACTCACTCTACTCTGAGACAACAGATTGGAAGCCAGATCAATGGTGATAACCACAGAAAGGGGATAACAACTTTGCCACCACAAAAGTAAATGCATTCATTAAAGGCAACAATGGTTACATCCAAGAAAGATGCTATCAATCAAGTAGCCCTGGAAAGTCAAAGAAGGATACTTTGGTCTCTTTCTCCTGCCTGAGATGAAGCTTAGTCAGAAAAAAGGACTGGCCCTGACCAAGCCAATAGGTTTCAGATCATGAAGCATACCAGCAGCAGACTTCAGGTTCCAGAAGCCTAAAGTCAAGCAGCTGAAAAAAGGACATCATTCAAGGACCAGAGAAAGCAGAAGACTTGATGCCTGAGAACTCCAAATTTTTCTTGGCATCTTCTAAACTAGGCCACACCTTAAGCTCATCATATGAAGACCATTTTCAGGAGAGAATCAGGGGAAAGCTGTCTAAGAGACTATATGAGTATTTATCTAAGAGAGATTGAATGCTACCCAAATGGGTGGTCTTTAAATGATTTTGTGATACTAAGCTTTAAAATATATTGGACCATGTCATTCTTTGTTCCTACTTATAAGTGATGAGAGGCTCAAGGGAAATTTAGAACACCTGAGTTTTCAAATCTGGATTCTTAGTTCTCCTATATGCTATTATTGAGTTAAACAAATAATTGGATCATAAAAATTTCTGAAAAATTAGGTTCTCCTTTCAAAGTAATGCATTATAGAAATAATGTCATACAGAAAAACAACCTATGATTGAAGCTATTTTAATATGAAATAGAGCAGCTTCATTTCCCAGCTCTGCCACTATGTAGGTGTATGGCCTTGTGAAAATTGCTTATTATCTCTGTCTCAATTTTTCCATCCTTAGAGAATGTGAAATAATAGCTATCTTAGATTATTATAAGGTTTAGAAATAACACATGTAGAGTTCAAGTACAAACCCTGGCACAAAAATGATGCTAAGCACTGACAATTATTATTAGTATAATTACTATATGTTGTACTTTTTTACTTTTTCTGTAACAAGGAAAGTCAGAATCACTGGTCCCTGATTACTATTTGCTTTAGATGAATAGAACTTAATAAACCATTTATCCACAGTCAATTTTCCTGCTGCATATTGTAGACACCCCGTGCTTACCAAAAAACACAATGGGGGTTAAATTTTATTTGTTGTTGATATTACTTTGTAGAGTTTTTTTTTTTTAAGTTCAAATATACTTTCTCAATCATAGAAAAATAAATGAGAATGAAATGTGAAAATTAACTTTAGAAATCAATTAATTTCTTGAGACATGAAATTCTTGGGAATGGAGAGTTAAGAAATTTTTATTTGATTGTTAAGGGTAGCCAATTAAGTTCATTTTGGTCCCCAGTTCTTCCTTTTTCAAACTAGTAGGAAACATTTTGTCCTGAAACATCAGATAATTAATTCTTTTTAAAGAGCTAAATAGGCACCTATCTAGATGAAAAAGGTATGGAGAAAATCTATTTATGAAAATAATCATACATAATACCTAAGTATTCCTAACGTAGAGTAATTTACTAGTTCTATAAATACATGAATAGCAAAAGGGGCCAAGATGTTCTGTTTCTGATAATGTGTTATTCTTATTTATCCACAGCATTTCTCCAAACCAAAAAGATGTTTACTAACATATGTTGGGAAAAAACAATCAATAACATAAATGTCTCTCAAACTTCCTAACTCGGAATGACAATGTATAAAAACGTGACTGCAACACTGAGATGAAAATAGAAAACTTGTAATGCATTCAGGCACTTCCTAAATTTAGATATGTTTTATTGTTTCAATCAAGCATTTGTGCTTGTTACTGAATTTCTGAGTTCTTATCACTATGATCAATCAGGAATACTTACAATTTCAATATTGCCACAATATTTCTGTTATTTATGATTAGAGTTTTCCTGTACTCCATTTTATCATGTTGGAACTACAAAAGTTATACTATTTCTGGATTTTCTGAAACCTTGAAAATTCAAATATTCTGTGTTGTTGTCCACTAACACTCATATTCATCTATGAGCACCAATTCCTGCTTATAGGTGCTCTCTCACTTTGTGTCGCATAGTTGGGAAGATTTTATGAAGTTTTAAAGCAGATGGAAAAAAATCAGAGGGTCCAGAATTACTTTCTGATTCATACTATGAACATATTAGTCATACGGAAGTCTAATATTAAAATGAACATGAACTCAGAGGCAGCAGAACAAGAGATCCCAGTTTTCCTCCTACCTTATTCACTTCTACTTTTTATTGTAATAATTTGGTTAGTTTTTCTTCATCTTCCCAACTGTTAATTGTACAAGGTAGCAGAACTCTGCCCTTGGACATTTTTTTTTTTTAGTTAAGCCAGTTATTTCAACTTTATTTTATTTTAATTTTTAAATTTATTTTTATTGTTAGACTTGTGGGGGTGACATCTGTTACCAAGAATTACATATGTTTCAGGCCTACAATTCTACAGTGCATTGTCAAGTTGTTGTATAAGTTCACCACCTAATGTGACTTCTCTTTCCATCATATATTTAGCTCTTCCTTCCTCCTCTCCCACCCACTCCCCTTCTCCCCACTCTTCCCCAAATAAACATTAAACTATTGATTGTGTTCACGGGTTATTTATTGGTTCATTTTTTTCTTTGTTGCTTTCGGTTCATTTTTTTTTTTTTTATATTCCACATATGAGTGAAGTCATACAGTTTTTTGTTTTTTCTGCTTGGCTAAGGTCCATCCATTTTGTTGCAAATGGCAATATTTCATCTTTTCTTATAGCTGAGTAATATTCCATTGTGTATATGTACCACAGCTTCTTTATCCAGTCATCCATCGCTGGGCACTTTGGTTGTTTCCATGTTTTGGTCACTGTGAACAGTGCTGCACTAAACTTTGGATACATAAGTCTTTGCAGACAAAGGTTTTTAATCCCAGAAGGCAGATTGCTGGGTCATATGGTTACTCTATTTCCAATTTTCTGAGGAACCTCCACACCGCTTTCCACAGTGGCTGTACAAATTTGCATTCCCACCAGCAGTGTGCGAGAGTTCCTTTTTCTCCACATCCTCTCCAGCACTTGTTATTCCTTGTCTTGTTGATAATAGCCGTTCTAACAGATGTGAGGTGGTATCTCATTGTGGTTTTGATTTGCATTTCCCTGATAGCTAATGAGGATGAGCATTTTTTCATATGTCTGCTGGCCATTTGTATTTCTTCATTGGAGAATTGTCTGTTTAGTTTTTCTGCCCACTTTTTAATTGGGTTGTTTGTTTTTTTGTTGTTAAGTCTTATTAGTTCTTTATATATTTTAGATATTAGACCCTTATCTGATGCGTTATTTGCAAATATTTTCTCCCATTCAGTTGGCTGTCTCTTTGCCTTGTTGATGGTTTCTTTTGCTGTGCAGCAGCTTTTTAGTTTGATATAGTCCCATTAATTTATTTTTGCTTTTACTTCCCTTGCCTTTGCGGTCAAGTTCATGAAGTCTTCCTTGAGTCTTAGGTCTATAAGTTTAGTACCTATGTTTTCTTCTATACAGTTTATTATTTTGAGTCTTATGTGAAGGTCTTTAATCCATTTTGAGTTAATTTTTGTATATGGAGAGTTCACAGCTCAGGTCCATTCTTTTGCATATGTTTTTCTACTTTTTTCCAGCACCACCTACCAAATAAGATGTCTTTTCCCCATTGTATGTTTTTTGCTCCTTTATCACAAATTATTTGTCCATAAATTTGTGGATTTATTTCTGGTTTTTCAATTTTGTTCCATTGGTCTATATTTCTGTTTTTCTGCCAATATCAAACTGTTTGGACTATTGATACTTTGTAATATAAATTGAAGTCAGGGAGTGTAACGCCATCAGCCTTATTCTTTTTATGTAGTATTGCTTTGGCAATTCGTGATCTTTTATGGTTCCATATAAATCTGATAATTCTTTATCTATTTCATGAAAGTATGATTGATGTGTATTACATTAAATCTGTAGATTGCTTTGAGCAGAATGGCCATTTTAACAACTTTAAGTCTTCCTATCCATGAACAGGGGATATTTTTCCATTTCTTAATGTCTGTTTCAATTTCTTCCAAAAGTGTCTTATAGTTTTCTGTGTATAAGTCTGTCACGTTCTTTGTTAAGTTAATTCCCAGATATTTCATTATTTTATTGTAAGCAAAAGGAACTGACTCTCTCATTTCTTTTTCTGAGGATTCTTTGTTTGTATATAGGAATGCTGTTGATTTTTGTACATTGATTTTGTATCCTGTGACTTTACTGTATTCCCTTATTTTTTCTAATAGTTTTATGGTGGAATCTTTGGAATTTTTGATATGAAGGGACATGTCATCTGCAAAGAGTGACAATTTGACCTCTTCTTTCCCAGTTTGGATACCTTTTATTCTTTTCTCCTGCCTGATTGATGTGGCTGGAACTTCTAGTACTATATTAAATAGCAGTGGAGACAGGGGGCATCCCTGTCTTGTTCCTGATTTTAGGGGAATAGGCTTCAGTTTTTCCCCATTTAGTATGATGTTAGCTGAAGGTTTCTCATATATGGCCTTTATTATGTTGAGATACTTTCCTTCTATACCTATTTAGTGTTTTGATCATAAATTGTTGTTGTATCTTGTCGAAAGCTTTTTCTGCATCAATTGATATGACATATGATCTGTATCTTTGATTTTGTTTATGTGGTGTGTCACATTGACTTTCGTATGTTGAACCATCCTTGTGCTCCCAGGATGAATCCCACTTTATTATGATGTATGATGTTTTTGATCCATTGTTGTATTCTATTTGCTAATATTTTGTTTAGGATTTTTGCACCTGTGTTCATCAGAGATATTGGTCTATAATTTTCTTTTTTGTGTGTTGTCTTTGCCAGGCTTTGGTATTAGAGTAATGTTGGGCTCATAGAATGAGTTAGGAA
The DNA here is from genome assembly GCA_004026885.1 of Lyroderma lyra. NCBI lineage: Eukaryota > Metazoa > Chordata > Mammalia > Chiroptera > Megadermatidae > Lyroderma > Lyroderma lyra. Next base: position 60,712 of record PVJL010006840.1, on the reverse strand, counting down.
GTATTGCTTCCTATTCAATTTTTTTGGAAGACTCTGAGGAAGATAGGTGTTAATTCTTCTTTTAATGTTTGGTAGAACTTATTGGTGAGACCATCTGGTCCAGGGCTTTTTCCTTTAGGGATATTATGGATAGTCTTTACAATCTCTTTGCTAGTGATTGGTCTAGATTATCCAATTCTTGGTTCAGTCTAGGTAGGTTATAAGTTTCTAGAAACTTGTCCATTTCTTCTAGGTTGTTAAATTTAGTGCCATAAAGTCCTTCATAATATTTTCTTATAATCCTTTGTATTTCTGTGGTATCAGTGGTAATTTCTCCCCTTTCATTTCTGATTTTGGATATTTTTGTCTTTTCCTTTTGTCCTTTCATTAGTCTAGCAGAGGTTAGTCAATTTCATTGATTTTCTCAAAGAACCAGCTATTTGTAATATTAATTTTTTTTTATGTGTGTAGTTCCCTGGCTGGGAAACAAACCCAGGCTGCAGAACCCAGTGCTGAAGCCTTAAGCCACTACACCACCAGGAACTTCTAAGTTTTTCTATTGTCCTTCTGTTCTCTAATTGGTTTAGCTCTGCTTTAATTTTTATTATTTTCTCCCTTCTGCTGACTTTGGGTTTTGTCTGCTCTTCTTTTTCTAGTTCTTTAAGATGGGGTGCTAAAGTGTTTACTTGTGCTTTTCCTTGTTTCTTAAGTTAGGCCTGTAATGATATAAATTTTCCTCTTATTACCCTTTCGCTGTGCCCCAATAATTCTGATATGTTGCATTTCATTGTCTTTAGTTTCTATATATTTTTAAATCTCTTCTTTTATTTTTTCTTTTATCCAGTCATTTTTAATAAGCTGTTGTTTAATCTCCATGTATATGTGATTTTTTTCTGCTTTCCTTTTACAGTTGATCTCCAATTTCAAAGCTTTGTGGTCTTAAAATACACTTAGTATGATTTAGATCTTCTTGAATGTTCTGAGGCTGCTTTTATGTCCCAGCATGTGGTCAATCCTTGAAAATATTCCATGTGTGCTAGAAAAGAAGATATAGTCCCTTTTTGCTGGATGAAGTGTCCTGTAAATATCAGTTATGTCCAATTGCTGTAATGTGTCCTTTAGAGCTAATATTTCCTTATTTATTTTCTGCTTGGATGATCTGTCCATGGCTGTAAGTGGGGTGTTTAAGTTTTCCACAATGATTGTGCATTTGTCAGTTTCTCCTTTCAGATCTGTTAGTAGATTCTTTGTATATTTTGGTGCTTCCTGGTTGGGAGCATATATATTAATTAGTGTCAACTCTTCTTGTTGTTGTATTGTGCCTTTTATCATTACGTAATGTCCATCTTTGTCTCTTACTATCTTTTTATTTATTTATTTATTTATTTATTTATTTATTTATTTTTTTAAATTCATTTTTATTGTTAGACTTATTGGGGTGACATCTGTTAGCAAGGATTACATAGGTTTCAGGCATACAATTCTATAGTGCATTGTCAACTTGATGTATAATAAGTTCACCACCTAATGTGACTTCTCTTTCCATCACCTTATATTTAGCTTCCCCCCCTCCTCTCCCTTACTATCTTTTTTAACCTGAAGTTTATTTCATCAGATATCAGTGTGACAACTCCTGCTTTTGTGTGGTTACCATTTGCTTGTTTCCCATCCTTTAACTTTGAGTCTGTGTTTGTCCTTATGGCTGAGGTGTGTGTCTCTTGTAGACAGCATATGGATGGGTTCTGTTTTTTAATCCAGTCTGCTACTCTTTGTCTTTTTATTGGTGAGTTTAGTCCATTAACATTTAGAGTGATGATCGATATGTGAGGATTTTCTGTGTCCAGTACTCATTTGTTTCTTTATTTTTGATTTATTTTTTTTCTTTCTTGTTGCCCCAAGTTTATTCCATTTTTCCTGATGTTTTGCTTCTGGTCGAAGAGCCTCCTTCATTATTTTTTGAAGTTCCAGCCTTGTGCTGGAAAATTCCCTCAGGTTCTGTGTGTCTGAGAAGGTCTTTATTCCACCTTCATACCTGAAAGATAATTTAGCTGGATAATTTATTCTTGGCTAGAAGTTTCTCTCTTTTAAAGTTTTGAATATTGGATTCCACTCCCTCCTGGCTTGTAGAGTTTCTGCTGCGAAGTCTGATGTCAGTCTGATGGGATTTTCTCTAAAGGTTATAGTTCTTTTTTTCCCTGGCTGCCTTGAGAATTGTCTCTTTGTCTTTAGTTTTGGACATCTTTAGTACCATATGTCTTGGAGAAGATCTGCTAGGGGACCTGTTTTCTTCTTGAACTTGGGGTTCCAGATCGTCCCATAGATTTGGAAAGTTCTCATCTACTATTTATTTTTGTATGCTCTCTGTAGAGTGCTCTCCTCCTTCTTCTAATCCTATTATCCTGATGTTGTTTTGTCTCATGGAGTCAGATAGTTCTTGCAGAGTTCTTTCAATCCTTTTGGTTCTGTATTCCCTCTCTTCCTCTTTCTGAGAATTTTCCATGTTCTGATCTTCAATCTCACTAATTCTCTTTTTCATATGGTTGGCCCTGTTCCCAATGGCCGTTATTTCGTTTTTCACTTCTTTTAATATATTATTTATCTCTTGAACTTCCATCTTGATCTTCCTTATGTTTTGAATTTCTTTGTTAAATTGTTCCTTTTGTTCATGATTTCCCTTCTTATGTCATTCATCTCATCTATGGAGTTCTGCCAGTATGTTTTCATTTCTCTCAGAGCCTTTAGAATGGTTACTTTAAATTCTCCATCACTTAGTTCAGAAACTTCTAGGTCTAAGATGCTGTTTTCTGCATGACTTTCATGTTCTTTCTGAGCAGTTTTAGGTTTTAAGGAATTTATCCTGTCTGCTGGGTTCTTCCTGTTTGACATGAGGGCATTATGTTCAGCAGAGCCCAGGAGCCCTGATTAAAATTTTTGTGGTGTCTTGCTGTAGGGCAGACACCAGGTGGCTATGGGGGCCAAATTTGGGGAGAGAAGGGGGTTGTTTGTTTCTTATTTCTGTTCTCCTGCCACATTTCAAGTTGGTGTGCATCTATCCAGGGTCCCTGCATTCCCTGCAATTAGTTTGTTGGTTGGGGAGGCTGTAGGAGAGGGGAGAGGCCATCAAAAAGCACACTGGTGCAGCTCCATCTCCTGCCCTATGCTAGGGAAGCTGGGTGATGCAGACCAAGGCTGTTCTTGCTGGCTGGGGCAAATTCTATCAAATCCATCTTTCTTCTGGGGCCTGCTCCAGCAACCAGCTGTTGGGGCAAAGTCTGCAGGCTCTCATTGCCTATAGGCCCCAGGGGTGTGCATGCAGGTGTGTGCACCACAAGTCCAAAGTTGTGGGCCTGACCTCAGGCAGTATGAAGGCAGCCGGCTCTCCTCCGCAGTGGACTGGGAACAGGAACCATAGTCCTGTGTAGGAGCCATGCACGCTTGTGCTGTGGGTTGTGATGGCACTGGGAGATGAGGTGCTGTCTCTAAGAATCCGCTTCAGCCTGGGGTTGTTCAGAGTCCTCGCTCAGCCCTCTTGTTTCTCAAAAGCTTCAGGAACTGGCTCCCAAATTCTGTCCCCAACAAGCTGCTCTAAGGCCCAGCACCCCCACGGTCTCCCACCACCGTTCTGCCACTTGGCTGGCTTTCACTCTTGTCGCCTCTTGGCCTCCCCACCTCCCATGCACTGTGCTGCTCCCAGATAGTCAGCAACAATGGAGTCCTGTCATGATCCCTTTCTGCTTCCTCCCCTGTCTCCTGCTCACCCTCTTCTCTCCAACCTTCAGCTGTTTACTTGCAATGTGTGGATTTCTCAACTGCTGTTGTGTCACTCAGGGTCCTCTTCCCTGGCTTCTGGATGGCTGTTCAATTGTGTTTTCTGAGAGAGGCTTTAGTGACCTCCTGTCTGGTCACTATCTTGCTCCTTCTCTCCCCTTGGACTTTTTTTGTCTCCCTATAGACCCAATCCCACATGATCACATCCTGTCTCATAGTTTTATATGTCAACAATAGGCTTAGTCTTCCCAAGTTTATATTTTTAACCTAGACTTTTCCTCTACACAGAAATTTCTTGTGTACAATTGCATACTTAATTATTCCACTGTAAATTCTAATTGGCACCTCAAATTTAATATTCCAAAACAAACTTCTGGGTCATCCGTTTCTGCCTATCATCTGGAAATCTTCTCTACCTTAGTTAATGGCCACTAAATCCTTCCAGTTGCTCAGGCCACAGGTTTTGGTTCATCCTTGACTCTTTTATTTTTCGTTCATCTCAGACATCCTGTTGGCAGTAGCTTCAAAACATTTGTAGAACCCAATCACTTCTTTCTACCTTCATACCTATCAGCATGCTCCAAGTATCCTGATTTATTGCTATAGTGTCCTGATTGGTCTTCCTGCTTCCATGTGTTGCTGCCCACCTCTGTTCCCATCAGAACAGCTATAGTGATCCTGCTAAAAATTAAGTTTGATCATATCATCCTTTGCTCAAAATCCTCCAATGACTTCCCATCACAGTCAGAGAAAAAGCAAAAATTTTACAATGGCCAAAAATGCCTGGTGCAATCTGCCTTTACACACACACACAGACACACACACACACACACACACACACACACACACACACACAAGAGTTCATTCCCAAACCAACCCTTCATTGTAACTTCATGATCTCCTCCTACAGTTCCTATTCTTCTCTGCTATGTTCATTCTGCTATCTTACAGTTCTCAGGTCCTACCATGTTCTTTTTTTATGGCCTATGACTTGCTGTTTCTTCTGCCTGGGAAGATTTCCCTCAAATATCATGTGGCTTGTTCCCTCACCTCCTTCATGCCTTTGTTCAAATGTCTTTGTATTAGTGATACCTTCCCTGGCAACCTTATTTAAAACTGTAAAACCCCCTTTCCCGACTACTTCTCACATCCCGTAACATCCTATTGTCTCTCTTCTCTCTCTCTTTTTTTAATTCATTTTTATTGTTAAACTTATTGGGGTGACATCTGTTAGCAAGGATTACATAGGTTTCAGGCATACAATTCTACAGTGCATTGTCAACTTGATGTATAATAAGTTCACCACCTAATGTTCTCTCTTACTTTTCTATATACTACTTATCACCATCTCGAAAACTACACATTTTTCCAGTTAATTTTTTATATTTTTCTATCCAATAGTCTTCTTTCAATTAGAAAGTAAGTTCTCTGAATTCAGTGTCTTCCCTGCCCCCACATCCCCAGTATCTCATACATAGTAAGCATTCAATAGTTACGAAATGACTAAGAGTGGATAATATTGAACTGTAAATGTATTAATTAATTAAAATTTCACAACATCTCTATGAGACAAAGCCTATCATTATCCTTATTTTACAGGTAAGAAAACTTAAGCACAAAATGAATAAGTATTTGGCCCCAAGCCACATGGCAAGGTTGTAGTTGCGGTGAGTTTCCAACCCAGGCATCCTAGCTCCGGGATCTGAGATTGTAACCACTCTGCCATGTTGCTTCTCAAAAAAGTTGTCTTAAGGCTTGATATAAATATAATGGTTTTATTTTGTCCTCTACTTCTCTGGTTTATTAAATTAGAAGATCTTGGTGTAACAATCATGTTTCCAAAATTTTGGTGTCAGTTTCAACTCAAACTCATAAGTGGACAAAGTAAAGAATAACTGTTTCTCCTTGTTTTGGTTTATAAAATTAGGATTGAAGTATTTTGTTTTTTGGCATAGAGAACTGAGGTGTTCATGTACTATTTATAATATTAAAGGACTAGATCAGATTTCTGAGGTTAAAGGACAGAATTGAGTCTGTCAGACCTTGCATTCTAATTTTCAGTTTGGGAAATATTGTCATATATACCTTATAGAAACAAATTGGACTTGGTTGGGTTTAAGCACCACTCTGAAATTTGCAAGCATCATGATGCCATGGGAAAATATTTGACCTCCTCATCTGTGAAGTGAGGCTCATTACGTACATCTTGCCTACAGCATTCCTGTACAGTGGATTACATATAAGTCATTATTGTCAATGCATAATACATGTGTTAAGTGGTTTTCCTAACTGTTAAAAAGATTAGAAATGAAATGGACATAAATATAAAGTATAGGTTGTCCTTGTGCCAAAGAGTAATTTGGTCCTTCTAATTTCTATGTAGTAACAATGAACTATCAGAAAGAAAAATTTAAAAAAACAATCCCACTTACAATAGCATCAAAATCATAAAATACTTATGAATAAATTTAACTAAGGAAGTGAAAGATCTGTACAGTGAAAACTATAACACTGATGAAAAAATTGAAGAGACACAAATAAATAAAAAGCTATTATGTTTCATGAATTAGAAATTAATATTGCTAAAAATATCTATACTACCCAAAGCCATCTATAGAGTCAATGCAATCTTTATCATAATTCCAATATTAGTCACAGAAATAGAAAAACAATCCTAAAATTGATATGGAGCTGCAAAAGACCCTGAATAGCCAAAGAAGCTGGAAGCACCACACTTCTTAATTTCAAACTATATTTCAAAACTATAGTAATAAAAATGATGTGATATTGGCATAAAAACATACATATAGATAGGCTGACAAGACATACATTTTAAATGTGACAGAAAACAATATTACAATCCCTCTTCAAAAGATATGTATACTCAGCCTAGTCTCACTGGGCTAAATTCAAAGTGTCAGTAGGCTGACCATATGTGAGTGTGAAACAGGACAGTGCTACTGTTTTCTGTCTCATTTTGAATGGTATGTCTGGTCAGCCTATACACAGACCATTGAAACAGACTTGAAAGCCCAGAAATAAGCTTATACATATAAGGTCAACTAAAATTTGACAAGGGAGTCAATAATATTTAATGAGGGAAAGAAAGTCTTTTCAATAAATGATGTTGGGAAAACTGGATATTCACATGCAAAAGAATGAAATTGGACCCTTCCCATTTTTTTTCAAATTTCATGACACACATTTTTTAAAAAGATTTTTATTAAAAAATATAGCTCACATACAACATATCAGTTTCAACTATACACCATATTTGTTCAACATTTATATGCTAAAGAAGTGATCACCATAAGTCCAACACCCATCTGACACTATACCACGCTATCACAATATTATTGACTATATTGCCCATGTTGTATATTACAAGCCTATAACTTATTTGTTTTATACCTGGAAATTTGAACCTCTTATTTGCCTTCACTTCCCCCTGCTTTTTAATTTTTCAATTACAGTTACCATTCAATATTATTTTATATTAATTTCAGGTGTACAGCATAGGTGTACAGCATAATTTAAGAAGTCATTTCCCTGACTAGCCTAGTACTTATCTGGCACTATACATAGTTATTACCATATTATTGACTATATTCTTTGTGCATGACTGTTTTGTAACTACCAATTTGTACTGTTTAATCCTTTCACCTTTTTCACCGTCTCCTAAACTTTCTTCCATCTATCACCCTGATAAATCTAGTACCCATCTGACACCATACATAGTTATTTTAACATTATTGACTACATTCCTTGTGCTATACCCTACATCCTCATGACTATGTAATAACCAATTTTTACTTCTTAATTCCCTTTTTTAACCCACCCCCTCAAACCTTCTTCCAACTGACAACCACCAAAATGTTCTCTGTATCTAAGTTTGTTTCTGTTTTGTTTGTTTACTTTTTTCTTTAGATTCCACATATAAGTGAAATCACATTGCACCTGTCTTTCTCTGTCTGACATACTCCACTCACCACAATACACTCCAGCTCCATCCATGATGCTGCAGATAGCAAGAACCCATTCTCTTTAATGGCTGAGTAATATTCCATTTTACATGTACCACTTCCTCTTTATCTATTCATCCATTGATGGACACCCATGCTGCCTCCACATCTTGGCTGATAAATAATGCTGTAATGAACATATAGATGGATGCATATGTCCTCTCAAAGTAGCATTTTGGGTTTCTTTGGACAAATACCCAGAAGTGGGATTACTGGGTCTTTCTTTGGCTCTTGTTATAGGCTCTGATTTAAAGTCTGTTTAGTCTTTTATAAGTATTGTTACTTCAGCTTTTTAATATTTGTTTGTTTCCATTTTCATGAAATATCTTTTTCCTGTTCCTTCACTTTCAATATGTATGTGCCTTTTGATCTGAAGTGAGTCTCCTGTAGACAACATAGCTAAAGGTCTTGTTATTTTAATCTGTTCAGTCTTCCTATGTCTTTTGATTGAAGCATTTAATCCAATTACATTTAAAGTAATTGTTGATAGATATGTAGTTATTGCCATTTTATTTCTATTTTTGACCTTTCTTTTATCTTAAAAAAGTCCTTCTAACATTCCTTGTAATACTGGTGTGGTGATGAACTGCTTTAGCTTTTTCTTATCTGGGAAGCCCTTTATCTGTCCTTCAATTTTAAATGATAGCCTTGCTGGATAGAATAGTTTTGCTTGTAGATCTCTGCTTTTCATCATGTTGAATATTTCCTGCCATTCCCTTGTGATCTGCAAAGTTTCTGTTGAGAAATCAGTTGACAATTTTATGGGAACTCTCTTATCCATTACTAATTGCCTTTCTCTTGTTGCTTTTAGGATGCTCTCTTTATTGAACCTTTGTCACTTTAATTATAATGTGTTTTGGTGTGGGCCCGTTTGGGTTCATCTTGTTAAGGACTCTGTGCTTACTGGGCTTGTATGTCTATTTCCTTCATCGGGTTAGGAAAGTTTTCAGTCATTATTTCTTCAAATAAGTTCTCAATCTCTTACTTTCTCTTTTCTCTTTCTTGTACCCCTATGAGGTGACTGTTGTTATGCTTGATGTTGTCCCAGAGGTCTCTTAAATTATCCTTAATTTTTTTTAATTCTTTTTTTTCTGTTCTAATTGGTTGTTTTCTGCTACCTTGTCTTCCAATTCACTGATTCAACCCTATGCTTCATCTAGTCTTCTGGTGATTCCTTCTAGTACATTCTTCATTTCTGTTATTGTATTCATCACTTCTGACTGGTTCCTTTTTCTCATATCTATGTTCTCTTTTTATGCTTGCTATCTCTTTGTTGAAATTCTCACTAAAATCTTTGAGGATTCTTATAATCAATGTTTTGAACTCTGTCTCTGGTAGGTTGCTTACCTCCATTTAATTTAGTTCTTTTTCTGGAGTTTTCTCCTGTTCTTTCATTTGGGTGTATTTCTCATTTTGGCTGCCTCTTTGTGTTTGTTTCTATGTATTAGGTAGATCTGCTACATCTCCCAGTCTTGCTGGGTGGCCTTATTGTAGTAGGTGCTCTGTGAAGCTCAGTGGCACAATCTCCCTGGTCACCTGCACTGTGCCTTTAAGAAGTATCACTTGTGTTGGTTGTGCGTGCCCTCCTGTTCTATTTGTGCCTTGGTTATTGGCATGTGGGGTTAGACCATATCCACATTATGGGCTGCTGTGTGTAGGGCATACCACACAGAGCAGGATTTGCCCAGTGGGCTCTGCTGCCTGTTAAGACCACCTTTTGGATGTACCACTTATAGGGCTAATTAGATGGTACTCTGCTGTGGTCTGAAATGGACCTCCAAGTATGTTGGTTCTGCGGCCTTTTGGGAGGTGCTCCAGTGCAGTCCCAGGTACATGGCAGCCTGTGACTTGGCCAGGGACTACCTGGTAGGAGCTACAGAACAATTCATAGTTGGTTGCTGCTTCTGCTGGAACTGGAGGCATGTGGGCGCGACCACACTGTGAACCAAGGATGACAGCCACCAGTACCAGGTCTGGGGTAGCTCTGCATAAAGCCAAGACATGCTGAGACCTGCTGTCAGATGTTGGCTCCTGTGGTACTTTGAAAAAGCCTCCTGTGGTACTTTGTTGGGTGTGGTGGTGAACCCTGTTCTTAAACCATATGAAAACATTAATTCAAAACAGATGAAAGAATTAAGTGTAAAACCTGAAATAATAAAATTCCTAAAAGAGTACCTTGGAAAAAATTGCCTTCACATCGGTCTTGGCAATAATGTTTTGGATATTATACCCCCCCCAAAAAAAAAAAGAAACAAAAGCAAAAATCACTAAGTGAAATTATATCTGGAAAGAGAAGTCACATTAGGTGGTGAAATTATTATACAACAAGTTGACAATGCACTGTAGAACTGTAAGCCTGAAACCTATGTAATCCTTGCTAACAGATGTCACCCCAATAAGTCTAACAATAAAAATGAATTAAAAAAAAGAAATTATATCAAACTAAAAAGCTGCATAGCAAAAGAAACAATTTTAAAAATGAAAAAGCAACCCACAGAGTGAAAGAAAATATTTGCAAATTATATACCTGATAAGGGGTTAATAGCCAAAAAATTAAGGAACTCATATAACTCAATAGCAAACAAAACAAAACAAACAACAAAACCTCCCAAAAAACTTAATTAAAAAATGAGCAGAGGAACTGAATAATTATTTTTCTGAGGAAGATATACAAATGGACAACAGATACATGAAATAATGCTTCACATCACTAATCATCAGGAAACACAAATGAAAACCACAGTGAGATATCATGCCATACCTGTTAGAATGGTTATTATCAAAAAGTCAAGAGATAATAAGTGTTGGTGAGGCTGTGGCAAAAAAGAAAACTTTTTATACTGTTGGTAGGAATGTAAATGGTACAACCAATGTGGTAAACAGTACAGAGGTTCCTTAAAGAATTAAAAATGAAACTACTATATGATCCAGAAATCCCACTTCTTAGTACATACTTAAAAGAAATTTAATCATTATTTCAAAGAGGTATCTGTGTCCCCAAGTTCATTGCAACATTTTTCACAATAAACAATACATGATGACAACCTAAGTGCCCATTGATAAAGAAATGGATAAAAACAATGTAGTATATTATAATGGAGTATTATTCAGCCATTAAGTAGATTTACATCCTGCTTTATAAGACAACATGGATAAAGCTTAAGGGTATTATGCTAAATGAAGTATGTCAGAGAAAGACAAATCCTATGTTAGGAAGGGTGATCCCAAAAGAACTAGAACTATTTTTCTTTGATGAGAGAGATTGTGCACTCAGAATTTGTTCCTCCAGGTCAAATTGTCAACCCATGTTTTTACCCGGAAGTTTTCAGAAGATTGCATCATGATTAGCAGAAGAAATGTCCTGAGTTGTGGCAAACAGATGATGGGTTCTTCTACCATGACAATGCACCTGCCCATAATGCGTTTGAGTGTTTAGCAGTGTTTGACCAAAAATGTCATGACTTCCATGCCCCACCCTCCCTATTCGACTGATCTTACCCCAACTGACTTTTTTTTGTTTACCTTGAGAAAAAAGTCTTCAAAGGGAGACATTTTGCCAGTGTGGAAAAGGTGAAACAAAAAATGGCATAAGCACTAAAAGGCGTCAAAATCAATACGTTCAAAAACTGTCTTCAGCAGTGGAAAAAGCATCTCAATAAGTGTACTGAATCAAATGGAGAGTACTTTGAAGGTGACTGAAGTTTAAACATGTAAAAACAAATATACAATTTTTTATAATTAAATTCTGTTTTTGGGGGTTCCCCTTGTATTTCACTTACATGTGGAATTGGAAAAAGCTGAACTCATAGAAACAGAGAGTAGATGAATGGTTGCTAGGGCCTAGGGGATGGGAAAAATGGGTGAATGTGGTCAAAGTGTACAAACTTAACAGTTATAAGATAAATAAGTTCTGGGGATCCAATGTACAGCATGGTGACTGTAATTAACAGCCCTGTGTTGCAAACTTTAAAGTTGTTAAGAGTAGATCATAAATGTTCTCATCACAAAATAAAAAGGTAATAATAATGTCTTAACTAACCTTATTGTGGTAATCATTTTTGCAATATACACAAGTATGAGACCATTGCCTTTTATATTTTAAACTTACACATCATATGTCAATTATATGTCAATAAAGTTGAGGGTAAAAAACTGAATAATAAAACTGCTGGTAATAAAACTGCTGGCAAGTTATTTATTTAATTACAAATCCTGCTTGAATTTATTGCTTAATATACAGGGTTTGGCAGAAGTAATGCCCTTTTTTTATGAACAGGTAATCTGTACCAAATCTTTTATTACAAAATCATAAGCATGTAATTCTGTGGCACAACAATATTTTAACTATTTAAAAAGGGGTGTTACTTCTTATGGACCCTGTACTAAATACAATAATTATTTTTAAACTAATGTTATCTGTTAATATCTTTGCAGTTGATTTAGAAATTTCCTTAGTATGAGTATTTTCTCCCCCATTTTGCTACTAAGTCAATGTTTTCAGATATGATGAATGATGGTGTATTCTGCTTCATTTGGAAAATGATTTTTTTACATATTTCCAGCATCAAAAAAGTATTTGAGTCATTTTAATTGACTACATATGAGTATGTCATATTTATTCTTCATTTAAAATATTTTAAGTCACATTAGGAAAAAGATCAAGGATTTCTAATCTTAAAATCCCACATTTTCTCAACACATTCTCTTATCCTTTTCTCCCACCCTTACCTTTGTGTTCTAGCCAACCCTCTCCCCACCCTTAGCTTCCTAGAACTGGATTGCACTATATGCTTTGAGATCATTTCCCTGCAATATTTCTTTATGTTGGGAATCACAGTCTCATGCACACAGCGCAATCTTTCATTTCCCTCTTAGCTGTCTCATGCACACAGCGCAATCTTTCATTTCCCTCTTAGCTGAGTAAGAATAGCCTTGAACTTGGAACACTTCCTTATCAAGAGATGAAGAACACTTATAACCTGTGCTCGACTTATCATCTCATGCGGGAATATCTTTCCCTATTTCAGACTCAATGTGTACTCCTTTGTTCTGTTTAAGAGTGTGCATTATATGGCACCTGGTCAGCCACACTGCTATATCTGTGCCCTGTTGGAAAGGAATGAGGTCTTTCTGTTGTAGCACAAAAGGGATGTGTGCAAGCCAGTTGCCCTGTGTTGGCTGCTGAGAAGAACCTGCTGGACATGGGGGACAGATATGCACTATTGGAGTTCATGTTGTTCTGCCATGTGAGAAAAGCATTATTCCATCTAGCACTGGACTGCACTATGTTTTTCTTGGTGACTCTGATACCAAGATACAATGGGTAGAAGTGCTTAGAATTCTATACTCCTGATGATAGGTGACAGATGACACTTGCACAACACCAAATTTCAGTAAAATTCCTGCTTGTTTGTTTTACTTTGATTTCATGAAAACTACTAGTAGGCTTGAACTTTGAGTTCAAGAGTAGGTACCTGTGTGGAGACATAGGAAAGATGTAGAGAAGGTTTTATATTACATAAGTCTGGAGATTAAGGCAGCAAGATAAATTTTCATAATTCTCCCAAAGGAAAGAGAAAGCCTCAAATGATATGGGGTTACAAAAATCTTACTCTAATCTTCAAATATCAGTGAGAATATCTGCTTATGGAGGGACTGTGAGACATATTATCTTTATTCTACTGTAGCTGCAACCATCCTTTTGAAACCCCAAAATACTAGGAACTATTGCCTTAGCCAGCAGTCTCCTACTGTAACTTGTCCCAAAAGTAAGAATAATTGCATAAGTATAATATAAAGCAGAAAAAGAAAAGCAAGTTATAACAACATAACATGTGGAATAGAAACTAGAGGGTTAAAACTTTACTTTGGAAAAACTTAGAATGAACTAGAATATAGCATCCACTCATTTCTTAATTTTTAATTTACCAAAATATCTCTTAAATTTTTGCATGAAAAAAGGCTGTGTAGCTTAATGGTTAAGAAGGGAGGTTCTGGAGTATGACTATCAGAGTTTGAGTCCTGATTCTGCCCCTTCTAGCCAGCTGCTCAAGCTCTCACTGTCATAATTTCCTCATCTGAGCAATGGGGATAGACTTAGTACTACCTTAGAAATTTGTTGTGAGAACTCAGTAAGTTAATACATGTAAAACACTTGGATCAGACTCAATAAATATTGGCTATTATTATTATTATTATTATAAAATGGCTTGAATGAAACCATTGGACATGCCAACACAGAAACAAAGTACATTTGTAGAATTTCTATAACAATTTATACAGTATTCCCCTAATTTAAGGTATTTTCAAAGTATATAAAATAATAGAACTTTTTTTCCCAAATTGAAGATAACTTTGGGCAAGGACTCTGGAAGGAGAGAGAGGAGCTGAGATTGCAAGGACATGTAAGCTGAGAAGCAGAATAGACCATTAAGCCTAGCTGGGAGGGATGATTTTGAGCTCATAAACATCTCAACTCAGGGATTTAAAATTTTCAAAAGATATGGAAGTGAAAAGCAAAATTCTGTTTTGCCATCATCTATGTCAATACTCTTTGCCATTGCCAAGGGTTACTACTGCTAATAGTCTTATTTTTCTATCCAGAATCTATAAATATAGAAACATATATATTTTTATTTTATGTACATAAAATAAAGTTTCTGTTTCTTTGTGTTGCTAAGTCATGCAATAATACCTGGAACAGATTCCATTATGTTTGAGAGGAATTCATTGAAGATGGTTTGACTTAAAATACAGAGTGCATAATAGAAATGAAAGTCACTTTGAAAAGTCTTTCCAAAGAAATAGGCAGTTATCCTCTAAAGCAACTGACACTGAAGTACAGGAAGCTTGTGTGCTGCCAAGTGGGAAAGAAGTACTATATAGATTAAAAGATCAAAGGACACCAAACTAGTATTTTATATCTCCCAACTGGAAATTCACAGAAGTAGGCACTCCAATTGTAGGTGTTGATTTCTGATGAAGCTCTTTGTCATGTAACAGGTTTTGGCAGTACACTTTAGGATGAATTGCAACAAGGAGTTATTTAATATTAGTTAATGAAGACATGTTTGGTGATGGATTAGATGTATTTGAGTATGTTGTTGATGGACAGTTGAATTTAACAGGCATAAGACTTTAGGCATATATATATATATATATATATATATATATATATATATATATATGCGCTATATGCTGGAATATGATGAAGTGAGCATGAATACAAGATAATTATAATTATAAACATGAAAGTTGTATAAAGAGGGATGTGGACATCTGAGATGAGGTGAGAAAAGAATGAAAAGGTGGTAGAATCAATGAATTCTTGGTTTTGATATGGTCAGAGATCTTTGGAGACAGGTTTCTAAGAAAATGAGCTAAAAAAACAGATGGTGGTGGGAAGCTGGATGCTGGGATTTAGATTATGAAATGGTTGCAATTTTTGGTAGTAACAGAGTTTGAGACATACCATGGTAATGAATGTCAGATATAAAATGATGGACAAGATCATCAGGGAGAGGTGAAAGAATTTAGAGGCTATAGTATTAGAAGAATCATCCACCTGGAATTTGACTAAGAATTAAGACAGTAATGGTGTTGAAGAGAGTGGCAGTGAGCCAGGATTTAAAATCTGGTGAATAACTGCAAGAAAAAGTAATGGGTAGTATAGTCGATGACAAGAGATTCAAACTCAGAGAATTTTAGTGAAGAGGAATAGAGAATGACCTGAAGGTAAAGCAAGGAAGACACCTACATACATTCTATTTTACCTGAAGGCCCAGTATTTTCAGGAATATGGAGGAAAAACACTCAGTACATGAACGGATCCCAGGGAAGATAAAAAAAGGGCCAGGTTTAAAATAAACCAAGAAAGTGAAGGAAATGTTGAGAGAATTGACTGAGAAAATAAGAGAGTTTGCTGATGACTACCTATGAGTTTTAGAAGGCATAGGGCTCCCTTGTCATTCCTGCCACTGGAAAGCAGAGGCTGGGAGCACGGGGGTTTTATTCCCAAAGCTCTCTAGGAGTGCACGAACTTTCCAGGCTTCGGTAAATGCTAAATCTGAATTAGAATAGACAGGGTCTGGCAGAAGTAATGGTGGACTTGGGTAATGATTTTATTACAAAATCAAAACCATACATGCTTATGAAATCTGACAATGTTTGGCACTAAAGCGGCAAGCACACTGCTTCTTTTTTTTTCTTAATGAAGTTAATTTTCTTTATGAAACTTTTTTGTATTACGATAAATCATCACTACTCTTCACTCACAACAGGTAGCTGGAATAATGTAATGGGTTTTTAGAAGCACTTTCTTCCCTGATATATCATTTTGAGGTAAAAATTAATCCTTTTTCCAAGTAATTTCAAAAGCATTTAATTGACTCATTTCTGGATGATTTGATTTCCACATTGGTAGAATAGAAATTGAATGGTATCTGACAGACTTAAACTGTACAGATTATATTTGACATCCTTTGCAACTATTGTTAGAAGATCAGTAATGAAATTGAGTGGATGTATAAATTATATACAATGGAATAAAAAATTATTTTTCTCTGATACCCATAATCTCTCATATATTACCCTGTGTCAATATTGCATATTGCTTAGTACAATTTTTTTTCTAATTTTTAAAGCAGTCTTGCCCTTTTTGGTCTGTATCAAAAGTAGAATATTGTAATTATTTAAGGAAAAATAGTAGTCAGGCCTACATGTGCAGCAGATGCAAATTTCAGACACAAGCTAATGTATTCAAAAGATGACAACTCATTTTATTTTCCCATAACTCAATTTAATTTCTACTTCTAGATCTTGTTTTTACCTGATAGCAGAAAGCTTCATCTTGTAAATTCAGGCAAACCAAGGAATTTCAGTCATTTAGGTTTAAGTATAGTCCAGTTCGGATACTGTCTTTTGTTTTCCCCTCAGGATGGCATCTCATTTGAGGAAAGAGAGAGAGGAAACAGGAGTTGAAGGGCTTATATGTGACACCATAGCATTGAATAAACAGAGAATTCTGCTCTGAAGTATTCTGAGGTGGGTGGCTGGTAATTACTTATATGGACATGTACTAGGACTGCATCTGGTTTCCTGTTTGAACACTGATATCTGCAGATGTAAGTCCTCTTAAGTTTTTCAAGACCCTTTGAGCCTGTGGTTATTTACTTTGTATGTCTTATTCTCTGAAGCAAGGAGAGGGTTTAGCCATTGTCCATCACTTATCCAGGACTGTGAGCCACCAGAGCTGTCACTGGACTTCTCTATTGTGAGCCAAAGCACTTCTTTAGGATTCTTCAAGCTTTGCTTTCAGGAGTCCAGATGTGAAGCAGATACCAGTGCCCTCTATAAAACCCCTACCCCAAAGGTTTTTTTTAATTTTAATTTTTTTATTGTTAGACTTATTGGGGTGACATTGGTTAGCAAGAATTATGTAAGTTCCAGGTATATAATTCAACAGCGCATCATCAACTTGTTGTATAATAAGTTCACCACCCAGTGTGAGTTCTCTTTCCATCACTATATATTTAGCTCCCTGTCTGACCTCTCCCACCCTCTCTCCCTTTTCCTATCCTCTTCCCACTTGTCCCCAAATAAACATTAAAGTATTGATTGTGTCCACGGGTTTTTTTATTTGTTTGTTTTTTCTTTGTTGCTTTCAGTTTTATATTCTGCATATGAGTGAAGTCATACAGTTTTTGTTTTTTTCTGTCTGGCTTATTTTGCTTAGGATGATGATCTCTAGGTCCATCTATTTAGTTGTAAATGGCAGTATTTTATCTTTTCTTATAGCTGAGTAATATTCCATTCTGTATATGTACCACAGCTTCTTTATCCAGTCATCTGTCGCAGGGCAATTTGGTTGTTTCTATGTTTTGGCCATTGTGAACAGCGCTGCAATGAACATTGGGGTACGTAAGTCTTTGTGGTCTAAGGTTTTAAAGGTTTCTGGGTAGATCTCCAGAAGGGGGATTGCTGGGTCATATGATAACTCCATTCCCAATTTTCTGAGGAACTCCACATCATCTTCCATAGTGGTTGTACCAGTTTATACTCCCACCAGCAGTGTACCAGAGTTCCTTTCTCTCCACATTCTCTCCAGCACTTGTTATTCCTTGTCTTGTTGATAACAGCCATTCTCACAGGTGTGAGGTGGTATCTCATTGTGGTTTTGATTTGCATTTCCCTGATAGCTAATGAGGATGAGCATTTTTTCATGTCTGCTTGCCATTTGTATTTCTTCATGGGAGACGTGTCTGTTTAGTTCCTCTGCCCACTTTTTAATTGGGTTGTTTTTTTGTTGTTAAGGCATATTAGTTCTTTATATATTTTAGATATTAGACCCTTGTCTGATGCATTGTTTTCACTACCCCAAAGTTCATATTGTGGGCCAGTTATTCACCACTTTTCCCCAAGACAAGCTCTTGGAGGAGGGCAGAAAAGGAGGCCTCTTGTAAGGTCCTGCCAGATCTAAGCATCTCCTTTCACTCTCATCTCAGAGAGGATGGTAATTGGATGTTACTCTGGCTCTTTCATTTTAGACGTTATTTCTTCCAGAGCTTAGCCTTTTAAAACTAAGAAAACTACTAGTTTTAAGATCTTACTTTGAAATTCAAAATATAATTGTTGACCATTTGTTTTTATATCTCTGCTATCCTCTGGTGGCAGTGGATGTCCCAAGTAGAGGGATCTATTCATGAGTCAGAGCTGGGGAATGGGCAGAGAAGGAGGATGTAGACACAAGTAAAAGATATGCTGGTGAATATCTGAAACTGTTATCCCACAACATGTACTCTGACCTTGTGACCATCTCCATTTACATATTCCCCTCTAGGTTCTGTGACATTAGTCTATTTTAATTTTCTTCCTATCTCTTCAATTGGTTCCTATTTTCCCCTTCCTACTTTCATCTCAAACAAAGCAAAGAGTGGTCTGGTTGGTTTCAGTTCTTGACTTTTCACCTTCTTAGCCTCTCTGGATTTTTAAAAAAATTTTTAATTAAAAAAAAATTTTATTTCAGTACCTTCATCTAGTATATCTATACAAATAGTGCCTACCTCCAATCTTGACATTTAATCTCAATTTTTTTAATTGTTAAATTTATTGGGGTGACATTGATTAGCAAAAATTACATAGGTTCCAGGTGTACAATTCTACAATACATCATCTGGGTGTTATATTATGTGTTCATCACCTAGAGTCAGTTGTCTTTCCATCACTATGTATTTGTGTCCCTGTCCTTTCTCCTCCACACTTTTTCCTCATTGGCCTCAGGTAACTACTAAATTATTGACTGTGTCCATGAGTTTTGTGTCTTTGTTGCTTTCAACTTTTTGTTCAACATATGAGTGGAATCATGTAGTTCTTGTTTTTTTTTCTGTCTGGCTTATTTCACTTAGCATGATGATCTCAAGATCCATCCATGTTGTCATAAATGGCCCTATTTCATCTTTTTTATAGCTGAGTAATATTCCCTTGTGTATATGTACCACAGCTTCTTTATTCAGTCATCTATCAGAGGATACTTTGGCTGTTTCCATGACTTGGCCACCATGAATAGTGCTGCAATGAACATTGGGGTACATATATCTTTGCAGACTGAAGTTTTCAAGTTTTTGGGGTAGATACCAAGAAGAGGAATTGCTGGGTCATATGACAATGCTCTTCTTAGTTTTGAGGAATCTGCATACTGTCCTCCACAGTTTGCATTCCCAACAGCAGTGTGTGAGGGTTCCTTTTTCTCCACCACTACTCCAGTACTTGGTGTTTTTTTCTGGTTGATAATAGCCATTTCACAGTTGTGAAATGGTATCCCATTATGCACTTGATTTGCATTTTCCTAATTGCTAGTGAAGTTGAGCATTTTTTCATGTATCTGTTGGCCATTTGTATGTCTTCATGGCAGAAGTGTCTATTCAGGTCCTCTGCCCATTTTTTAATTCAATTGTTTGTTTTTTTCATTTTTGAGTTATATGAGTTCTTTGTATATTTTAGACATTATCCCCTTATCAGAGGCATTGTTTGTAAACAGTTTTGTTCATTGGGTTGGTTGTCTTTTTGCTTTGTTGATGGTTCTTTTGCTGTGCAGAAACTTTTTAGTTTGATATAGGCTCATTCATTTATGTTTGCTTTTATTTCCCTTGCCTTTGAGGTCAGGTTCATGAGGTCTTCTCTGAACCCGAGGTCTATAAGTTTAGTACCAATGTTTTCTTGTATTTAGTTTATTGTTTTGGGACTTACGTGAAGGTCTTTAATCAATTTTTAGTTAATTTTGGTGTATGGCGACAGTTTTCAGTTCAGATTCATTCTTTTGCACATGATTTTCCAATTTAGTCTCATATTTTAATGGCCTTAAAGACATTTCTACTTGGACCTAACATCACTTCAAAGTAACATGTCTAAAAACAAATTCTTCTTCCTGTTACCTATCAAACCTAGCCCCTGCTTCTCCCCCATTTTTATTAATGACATCATCATTTTTGTAGTCACTATATTCTTACTTTGAAATAACCTTATATTTGCAATGCCATCCCATTCTTACTCTCACCACTGGATTATGGCAGTTTATTATCTCATCAGCAGGACTCCAACATAGCCTTGCCTCCTCCTGATATAGCTATCACCTTTGAATCTATCAGTTACTCTTACCACCCTGGCTCTGATTCAGAGTGTCTTTCAGGGTATTTGTTCTTCAATTTTGTGTGCCAACACTACATACTGTCTTGATTGATAAGGATAGAGCCTCGTCCTCACCTGACCACTGCCTAATTGGGAGAAAGTTTGAAATTAACATACTTTGCTGCCTTCAGTATCCTAAATACCATCCTTAATAGTAGTCTTATCTCTTCCTTTCTTCTTCCTGAGTCCTCAGGGATTCTTCATTACCCATAGGAGAAGATTCAAACATGTTGACTTTTGCATTTAAGTTATTCCACATTCTGTCACCAACCAACTCTCTAGCTTTGGTACTAATGACTATTGTAAAAGAACTCTATCAGCCCCACTATTTTGGTCCAATTACCATCTCTCCAGCACCTTTTGATTTTGGACATTGCAATTTTATTTTGTCTTTTCTGAAATCCCTGCTCCCAATTCCACCTACAGAAAATATACACACTCTTGTTTCATATTTCAGCTTAAATTTCCTCCATATAAGTCCTTCTTTTTTTCTCACTGACTGCTCTTTTTCAGGCGGTTTTTCCTTCTTTTTTTGCCTAAACTCTGATCTGCTGGTGCTCCCTGGGAAATATCATCATTGACTCCAAGGACCAGCTTATGACTCACATCTATGCACATCTATCCTTGACTCTTCTAATAAGCTCAATCTAGACCAGTGTTTCTGCTAGGAGGTTCTGTAATTCAAACTCTAAATGTCCCAAACTGAACTCACTATTAGGTTCCACAACCCCAGCTCATTTCTCCTTCTGTATTCCTCTTCTGTGATAGAAAGAGCATCATTTTCTCAGTCACCCATTCTAAAAGAATCCTCAATGCTCTTCTACTCTTTCTTTTCCCGTACCAATTTACTCCTCTCCTTGAAATCCTCCAGAGTATCTTATTACACTCAGGCTTATATTAAAATTTTTACCAAGAACTTAAATGTCCTATACAAACTGGTTTCTGCCTAATTCTCCAAACTTATCTCATAGTACTAATCTCTTTTTATCAAACTGTAATAGTTGATATATTTTAACTGTGTCTGGCCCATTACGTTTCTTTATATCTTAGTTTAAAGATGACCTTCTCAGAGTCATAACTGACCTAACTAAAATAGTTTCTCTTTTATTATTTTCTATTACCTATCATTCTATTTCTTTCTGTCTTCATTCTTACTATTAACCACATATGGTCTGCTATTCCACTGGCAAACAAACTTCCTGAAAACAGGTGCTGTATGTGTTTTTCCATTGTTGTAGCTGTAGGTGCTTGCCATGTATTAGGGACTTAATAAATCTTTATTGAATTAAAAATCAATAATTAAATTCTGTTGATTCTACTTTCAAAATGCCTCTCCATTGTTATGGCTTTTTCTCTAGCTTGACTCTATTACCTGAGAAACAGTGAAGAATAATGGTTAAATGTGCAGATGCAGGAATGAAATTTTTTGGTTTTGAATTCTAGCCTGAACACTAGCTATGGAACATTAAGCAAATTATTTAATAACTGTATACCTAAGTTTATACTCTTTAATATAGAGATAATAATAGCATCTGCCTTATAGGGATGTTATAAGAATTAATACACACAAATTTGGCAAACAATTAGCAGATGCACATAATCAACATTATGTGTTATCTCTTATAACTACCTCATAAAAACTATTATCGATGAGTTCTATCTCTAGTACCTTTACTACTGTG
Source organism: Lyroderma lyra (assembly GCA_004026885.1). NCBI lineage: Eukaryota > Metazoa > Chordata > Mammalia > Chiroptera > Megadermatidae > Lyroderma > Lyroderma lyra. Next base: position 38,580 of record PVJL010006840.1, on the reverse strand, counting down.
TTCCTAAAACATAAATTTGATCATAGTACTTTTAATCTATGAAAAGTTTTAATGGCTGTGTATTATCTACAGTATGAAGTTCATTTCAGCATTCTGCATTTTGTACATCCTTCTTTACAGTCTATGACCATTTCCCACATTCAGACCCATGTTTCTTGAGTTACTCGTCCTTCCTAAAAGTTGACAGCATGGTTTTCCCTGATTCTGTGTCTTGGCTCATGTTCTTACGTCTACCTGGAACACCCCTTGCCCCTTCTAAAGAGGCAAATTCTTACTCTTTTCGGAACCCACAATTCTAATGTTGCCTGTTCAGTGAAAACTTTCTTGATGCTTCCAATAATTATTATTTCAATACTATAAATAATGACAGCCTTTAAACTTAGTTAATATTTACTATATACCAGCCACAGTACTAACACTTTACATTTACTATCTTGTTTAATCTTTTTAATGACCCTATAAGATTTGGCTAATGTTAATCTCCATTATACAGATGGAGAAACTGGGATTAAAGAAGTTAATTAGAGGTAACCATTTCCCTGTACTCCAGTAGAACTTTAGACATACCTACATTATAGCTCTAGATCCCTGTTCCACTATTTATTCAAGTGACTGCTTTCTGCCTCCCTTCCTGCAGAATGAGCCCCCTGCTACTAAGAACTGACCATGCTTTTCAACTTTTTATCCATGGGCCTCAATGTGATGCCTGACACATGGTAGTTAGTCAGAAAGTGCTTTCTCTTGCTTGAATTATGTCTTCACTTAAGGTGTTCAAATCAGTTTTAGACAACTTAGTCTAATTATGTCTAAAATTTCCTGTTAATCTCTGAAACTGGCTTAAAATTGCCTCATTGAGTCTTTTTTGAAATAATTATAAATCCCCTTTAAAGAAGAAATAAGGAAGTGAGAGAGTCACAAATTAAAATTTATTTCACTTATTTGAAAAATTAACTTAGATTTTAAATTTAAAAAGCTTTAACTGTAAAAAGAAATGTAAACAAAGCATTTATATTCATTTTGTTGTACTGACACAAAACACCTAGAGTAAAAATGTATTTTATTTTGATTAAATTTATTCTGATACTTCTGTACTAATGATTCCTTTAAGAACTAAAGTAAATTTGTGTGTAAACATTTAATTATTATGTTGTTTTGTACACCTGAAACTAATAATAAAAACTCTTACAAAACTGAAAAGAAAACATTTTAAAAAGAACTAAAGAAATTTTTGTTTGTATTTTGTTGAAACAATAGGATGCAGCTATAGAAATTTATTGACATAATATTCTTACATATCTTTCACTGATAGGTACTTCTCTACTCAAAACAATTTATCTCTTATTGGCAAGGAAACTTTGAAATCACACTTGATAAGATTAGGTTCATCATCAGAACTGACAGATAAAAGTGGAAATTCTATGAAAGATCTAGTTTATGTGAAAAATTTAGTTTGTTTGTTTGTTTTTTGCCAGAATATGTCACTACAGAGAGATGTTTGGCAATGTGAATTATGAATTAACTCTATTTATTTCAATATTCCCATGAATAGGAAGGACTATTATAAATATCAATTTGAATTTCGCAAACATTTCTTTAAAGTTATGTGAAAAACAAGAATACTGAAAATAAATTATTTTATGAATTTAGTAAATAAAACTCAGGAAGGCAATTGGAGTAAACTTTGCAGTGTAATTACAAATCAGACTATCAGAGTAATTTTGCCTCCATAGACCTACAATTTGTTGTTCTATTGATGCTGGCAGAGAACTTGCTGGAAGCAGGAAATGGGAATGGCCACACAGGATAGAAAGAAGGAAATATTAATAACTAATATTAGCTGAGTACTTGTATGTAATAGACTCTGAGCCAAGGGCTTTAGTATGTATATACAGCCACCTTCACTTAACATCCTTCCTGTTTAACGACTGCATGGGGAATCTCCTTTTTCGATCTGGCTGAGTCTTAGGAATCCTCTTTCTCTGTCATTGTCTTTTTCCAGCAATTGGTTAGTATTCACTACACAAAGCATTTGCAATCATGCAACACTATATGTTTTGTTTATAAATGTGGTGTTGCATGATAGCTATTGAAAAATACATACTCTATAGTACCACAGCACACCACAAGACATCTGCCTTTAAGTTCCTGGCTTATTGACCAATTTGTTTAATAACCTAGTTGTAGGAATGAAATTTGGTCATTAAGTGAGGAGTGCCTATATATACATACCATCTCAAGAAGTAGGCATTATTATGATGTCCGTTTTATATATGAGAAAAGCAAAGCTTAGAAGAATTATGTAACTTGCCCAAGGAGATAGAACTAATAATGTCTAGCTGAGACCAAAACCCAAATAGTTCTGACTCCACTAGCTATACTTTAAACCATTATGTCATTATAACAGACTCAAGAGGGCAAAAGGTGGGGTCTAGAAGTTTCATGTTCAGTTTTAGCCTTCATAAACAGTAATTCATGGTGATTATATTTAAGATTGTTAAATTCAACCTAAGAATTTGACAAATAGGAAGTTGAAAAAAACATTTCTAGTCATCACTGATCACAGTTGGTTTTGGGGGCTGTGGGAGGAGCTCCATTTCTTAGGTGTATTTCTTACACAACAAGAAAATTAAATGTACATAACAGATGTCACCCTAATAAGTCTAACAATAAAAATGAATTAAAAAAAAGAAAATTAAATGTACAAATAGAAAGATTAATGTGTACATATAGAATTATATATATATTTTTATGGCAACTGAAGAGGACTGATTACCAAAACCATTTATAAAAGTATAGTCTACAATATTTTCAAAAATCTCCAGAGAAGGTAGTTCACAGCTTCCTTAAAAAATGTTATTCATGAATTTCTTTCAGAGATGTAACCTAAATCTATGTATCAAACTGAAATCTAAACCCTTAATTTTCTTAAGTATAAATGATAAATATTTGTTCATCCATATACACTCAAGGACACTATACAAAATGTTGAATATAACTCTGCAGGGACATGGCAACATTTGGGCAAATTTAGGGTCACGACTGAAAGGAATTTTTAGGCTTGTGAAGGATTTGAGTCTCAAAATTTCTTAGTTGTTGATGAATCTGTCAAGTGTTGATACATAGGTAACATTAAAGGTCTAGGTAATGATTAAGCACTTGTGGATCATCCATGCCCTTTAACTTTTCTCCTTCTCCCTTTGGTTGAATATCCTATATAATTGCTCCACTTACTTACAATTAAAATCTGCCCACATTTCTATTTCCTAGCTGATATAGTTAAAATGTTTGTTAGTCATTAAATCAACAATTAGTTAAAGTAAATTTATATATCATACATAGAATCATTGTTTTAAAATGTCCCTTCTTTTTCTTACAATAATCGACTCATTTTACTCTCTTTGACATACCATGTCACTTCCTTTTAGATTAATTCACTGAATTTGGCCCTTGCCAATGATTTTCTTTGTTTTGTAATAATAATGTGATCTGTTCTTTATATTGATGATATTTTTAATAGACTTTATTTCTTAGAGAAGTTTTAGGTTCACAGCAAAAGTGGGTGGAAAGGACATGGTTTCCATATATTCTCTGGCCCCATGCCTCATATATAAAACCTCCAGCACTATTGACATTTCACACCACAGTGGTACATTTGTTATAATTGATGAACCAATATTAACACATCATTATCATCCAAAGTCCATAGTTTACATTAGGGTTTACTCTTGGGATTATACATTATATGGGTTTAGACAAATATCCACCATTGTACTATCGTATAGAATAGTTTCACTTCCCTAAAATTCCTTTGTGCTCTGTTTATTTATCTCTCCCTCCCTCCAGTTCCCAGAAACTATTATTTTGTTTGTTTGTTTGTTTATAATTTCTTCAGCTTTGCCTTTTTCAGAATGTTGTATAGTTGGAATTATATATTGATTGTATGTAGCTTTTTCAGATTGACTTCTTCCATGTAGTAATATACATTTGAGATTCTTCCATGTCTTTTCATGACTTGATAGCTCTTTTTATTTTATTTGTTTATTTTTTTAGCACTTAATAATATCCCCTTGTCTGGATGTACTACAGTGTATTTGTCCATTTATTTACTGAAGGGCATTTTGGTTGCTTCCAAGTTTTGGCAATTATTAATAAAGCTGTTATAAACATCCATGTGCAGGTTTTTAAAAAAAATTAACATCTGTGTGCAGTGAAATAGCGGACCATATGTGATTAACAGTAAGAACAAAGACAGAAAGAAATAGAATGATAGATAATAGAGAATAATAAAAGAGGAGCTATTTTATTTACATCAATTGTGACTCTGAAAAGGCAGCCTTTAACCTAAGATGTAAAGAATCCTAATGGGCCAGCCACAGATAAAATATATGAGTTATTACAGTTTGGTAAAAGGAGATTAGTAGTATGAGATAAGGTTGGAGGATTAGGCAGAGACTAGTTTGTATAGGACATTTAATGTCATGGTAAAATTTTAATATAAGCCTGAGTGTAATGACATACTCCGGAGGGTTTCAAGGAGAGGAGTAAATTGGTACTAAGGGAAGACAAAGAGCAGAAGAGCATTGAGGATTCTTTCAGAATGGGTGACTGAGAAGATGATGCTCTTTCTATCACAGAAGACAAATACAGAAGAAGAAGTGAACTGGGGTTGTGGAACCTAATAATTAGTTCAGTTTGGGACATGTTGAGTTTGAATTACTCAGAGAACCTCCAAGCTAGAAACATTGGTTTAAATTGAACTTATTAATAGAACTTTAACTAGCAAAGAAGCTGGGTCTTATTTTCCTCAAGGTCAAAGTTGAGTGTATTTTGTAAACTTTCCTTGGTAAATTGAGTACCAAGTGGTAATAAATCTAATAGTTTCCTAATGTAAAGTTTGAATAAGGAGGCTATCTAACCATTTTTCTATTTTTTGTTGAATGGCTTCAATTTATTAATTTAAATATTTTATTTGAGGTATACATACTAAAGTATTTGAGAGAGAGAGAGAAAAGGATGTGGGGGAGAGAGAGAAAGAGAGAGAGAGAGATGTTTAATCATTAAACTAAATTTGGCTAAATCAAGCAGAGTGAGCAGAGCATTTCTAGCACTAAGTAGTTGCTGTTACCAGATATAACGAAATGAAAGAATGTTATTCCTTTAAAAAATACCAAAAGTATTCCTTATTAAATGATAATAAGAGTAGTAAGTGCTCCTTTTAGGAAATTAAGGAAAAAATTATTTCCCATATCTGGTAAATGCTTATTTATCTTTTAGTTCTAAGCTAAAATTCCTCCAGAAAGCATAGTGTGAGTAGTTAGGCTGCTGTAGTACACGATGATGTCACTTGTACTTCTCCGTTTTTGAATTTATCATAATATGTGTATAATTAATTAATAATCTGTGTGATTATCTATTTAATATCTGCTTCTCCTATTATGCCTAAGCTTCATAAGGGTATATGAAGCTTATGCTAATAAGCTTAGGCAATGTCTATGTTATTCCCATTTGTATTCTCAGTTCCTAGCATATTCTCTAGCACAGAGTAGATGCGCAATGAATAACTATTCAGTGATAAATGGATACATGGAAATAGGATGCCCACAATTTCAATACTTAGGACTAAACCTGATAACGTTAAAAAAACTGATATAATCCAAATGTTCATCAACATGATACTGGTTAGACTGGTTGGCACAGCCAGCCAGAGTGGATAAGGGAAAGCTGACTGTGTTAAGTGTATATGGTGTATACTTTTCAAGAAGTGAATTCTATATGCTAGTATAAACATTTTTTTTTTCTGGATGGATGGATACCCAATAAGTGGTCTAATAAAACAACAAAGATGGTAACCTTTTGGAAGAAGAACTGTAGATGAGGACAGAAGAGAGCTGTGCCTTTAATTTTATGAGGGTTGTCCAGAAAAAAATCCAGCCATAATGCCTCTGTTTTTCATATTACATGGGTGGATACCTTCCAGACAGGTCTCATACACTGTACATAATTATTTCACTCTTTTCATGATAGCGTATTATTTTATGCTTTAAAAAATATTAACTAGAGTTATCTTATAAAAATTTCTCTAATTACATTGCCCCACCCCAGACAATTCAATATAATCTTTCCAACTCAAGGTCCTTAATTTCATTGGCAAAGTTGTTTTGTCATATTAGGTAACATATTTCATAGGTCCTAGAAATTAAGACATTTACATATTTAAGGAGTCATTATTCTGCCGATAACATTAGCCTTCTAGCACTTTTTTATAAAACACACAACTCCTCCATCCCCTCTGCATCACTTCAATGTCTTCCTAAACAAGGACTTTCAGGATGTCCTACACTTTATTGAAGAAGGAATAGTCAAAATATGTATTAAATGTCCTTGGGACTTCAGAGAATCTCTGAAGCAATATGCAACTGAGTAAAAATCAATTGAAAAAAATCAAGTGCACATTTAGGAAATTCTCAGCTCATGGAGAATTGAACTCCATCAGTTAGCTTTATAATAGTAGCAGTGGTTTCTTGATTGACAAGGGAAGATTACACTACTTATGAGATTTTGAGTCTTACATCACTAAAGCATGCAACATGACTTTCTGCCCAAGTCATAATGGTATTTTAGGACAATACAAGATTTCCAAAAATCAAACTTTGAAGCATAGTTGATCTACTTTGCATAAAGCAATATTTTTATGAATTAGTTCTGAAGCTAATGAGAAGGTCATGAGATGGAAATTGATTACAGCAGAACAACAAGCTACTACCACTAAATAGCTCACTAGAAAGAGGAAAGAAAAATATTTGAGGCCAAACTGAAATGCAATTTAAGTGGTCCAATATCAAAATCAATAGTAGAAAATGATACAAATACACCAGAAACAAAGCCCCTGTGCTTCATTTTAATTGTTATTTTTCTATTTGTACATATTATATATTTAATTTTCTTTTATCAAATTTTATCTTGCTGAAAGAAGCACTTTGACTGTTAGATAAGAAATGTTTCCATTAAAAACTTGTGGTGCTGATTGTTGTAGCAAACAGAATTGCCTGTAGGAATTAAAATATATAGTATTACATCACATTGCAAAATCTGTCTCAGGGGCCATGTTCTGAACCTGTTAAATTTACCCTTTTCTCTCATTTTATTTTGTGTCAACATTTATCTAGTAGTCACAAAAGTATTTATAATAAGTGTGTGGAAATTTGTCTTCCAAATGCTCTTGGTAAATATTTAAACCAGACCTCACTCGTATATAAACCCTAAACCTGTTTCACTTCCTGTGATTTTTAATTTTTTTTAAAAAATGGCACTACTATGCACTCAGTTGTACAAGTCATATATCCAAAAGTCATCCTTGAAATTGTCTTCTCTCCTACTTCCCAAATATAATCCATTACCATGTCCTGTTGATTGTAATCTTCAAATCCTTTTTGGTTCTCTCCATTTTTCATCATTTCCACTTTTACCGCTCTGGTCCAGGCTACCATTACCTGGAAAGTAGCAATCACTCCCAAATACTCTATCTGTGGCCATTCTCCTCATTGGAGCCAGCATAATTTTTAAGATATTGAGTCTTTTCATGACTTGACTCTCAAGGCTTTGAAGGAAGGTGGCACCTGCTTAGCAATGCACTTTCATCTTGTGTCACTCTTATTCTTTAAACTGCAAGCACAACGTCATTCCACATGTTTCTCTAATAAGCCAACCTCTTTTCTCTAGTAGGTTCTTTGCAAGATCTGTTTTCCCTGCCTTGAAAGCACTTCCCTCTCCTCCAACTTTGCCTCATTAATCATCGATTTAAGCTCTGTCCATTTCTTCAGGGAAACTTACTCTGGTTTTTCTTTCAAGATTAGGTCCACCACTAGAAACTCTCTGTTAGATGTTTTCACTTGCTTGAATGCTTCTATTCTTAATGTCTGCCTCACCTAGACTGTAAGCTTCATGAAGGCAGCGACTTGTTCAGCTTTGCTCTCTCCTCTATTGTCTGTGACTAGCACAATACCTGGTATATAACTGGTTCTTAATAAATATCCACTGTGTGAATGAATAATGCAATGATGGAAGAAAAAGAGAAAAAAGAGAATGAAAAAGGAGATATAATAGGAGTATAGGTAAGTGGAGAAATAAAATATAAACAGTGATCCAGCATTAGAGTTAATAGAATCAATACATGTTTTTACTGGTTTGAAGAACAGTAGTAAAACAGCATTGATAGATTTTTATGGTGTACTTACTATGAAGGTGTGGCATAAAAACTTTAATTAGAGAAGCCATAGATGTGTGTGGATGTTGTAATTTTCATCTGGTAATCAAATGCTTATTTTCTCTCTTTTATTTAATTATTAAATTTGTTGGTGTGATATTAGTTTCAGGTGTACATTGTATTAGAGTGAGGTCTCCTTCTATCATCATATATTTGACCCCTTCTTCCAACCCTGCCCCTTACCCTCTGATGACCACTAAGTTATTGTCTGTGTCCATGAGGTTTTGTTCTTTGTCTTGTTCCTTTGTTGCTTTCAGTTTTATATCCTGCATATGAGTAAGTTACATGGTTCTTGACTTTCTGTCTGACTTATTTTGCTTAGAATGATGATCTCAAAATCCATCCATGCTATTGCAAATGGCAGTATTTTATATTTTCCTATGGCCAAGTAATATTTCATTGTTTTATGTGCCACATCTTCTTTATCTAGTCATCTATTAAAGGATACTTTGGTTGTTTCCATGTCTTGGACACCATGAATAATGCTGCAGTGAATATAGGGGTATGGATATCTATGCCGACAAAAGTTTTCAGATTTTTTTGGGTAGATACTCAGAGGAGGGATTGCTGGGTCATGTTTTTAATTTTTTTAGGAACCTTCATACTGTTTTCCATAGTGGTTGTATCAACTTACATTTCCACCAGCAGTGTATGAGTGTTTCCTTTTCTCCACAGTCTCTCCAACACTTATTATTTGTCTTGTTGACGATAGCCATTCTAACAGGTGTGAGGTGGTGTCTCATTGTGGTTTGATTTGCATTTCCCTAGTTGCTAGTGAAGTTGAGCATTTCTTCATACATCTGCTGTTGGCTGTTTGTATGTCTTCTTGGAAGAAGTGTCTATTCAGGTTCACTGTCCATTTTCTAAATGGATTGTTTTTTGTTGTTGAGATGTACAAATTCTTTATATATTTTGGATATTAGCTCCTTAGCAGAGGTGTTGTTTGCAAATATCTTCTCTCATCCAGTTGCTTGCTTCTTTGTTTTGTTGATGGTTTGCTGTGCAGAAGCATTTTTAGTTGCTTTCTCTTTTAGTTGCTAAGTTAAATTAATTATTCACTTAGTGAATAACTAATTTGCTAGTCCAGATGTTCACTCTGGTTAACAATTTTTTTTAAATTGAGATAAAATTGACATATAACATTGTATTAGTTTTAGGTGTACAACATAATGATTTGATATATGTATATATTGCAAAATGATTATCACAGATAGTTAAGGTCCATTACCACACACTTTTTTTTTGTAGTAAGAACTTTTAAGATCTACTCTCTTAGTGACTTTCAAATATAGCAGGACCTTGAATAACATTGTTTTGTTCAACATTGTTTCCTTATACCATTGATATTAATAAGTAAAGAAAATTTATTTTTATTCCTGGCTGGGACCACTGGAGTTTGCTCATTTTCCCCATGATGTCTGTGTAGGTTTACTCTAGGTACTCCAGTTTTCTCCCACTTCCCAAAGATGTGCATGTGAAGTAAATTGATATGCTATACTGTCCCAGTTTGATTGATTGATTGAGAGAGAGAAAGGGAGAGAGAGAGTGTGTGTGTGGATGTGTGTACCCTATGATGTCAAGGCATCCTGGGCAGGGTGGGTTCCTGCCTAATTCCCCGAACTGCCAGGAGAAGCTTTCACCACCTGTCACCCTAAACCAGAATAAGCAGGTTGAAAAGTAATAATCTTACTTTTTTTAAAATTAATCATTCTTAAATGAATGTACAGCTCACGTTTATTTCAAAGTTTAATATTAGAAGTGTAATTGGTCCATATTTAGAAGTTTGGTGTTGTTCTTGTGACCAAAAATACATTGTGAAAACTTAATTCTTGTTTATCTTAATTAGCCTACAATAAAATTGGTCTCCTTATGCGGGGGCTGTCCTGAAAGTATCCAGCCATGTAATATGAAATATAGAGGCAATTATGACTGGAATTTTTTTCCAGCTAGCCCTCATACATTGTTTTGATTAAAGTCAAAGTTTCCAAGAACTTATCAATGACATTAAATGAGGACTTACTGTGCAGTAGTCTCCCCTTATCTGAGGGAAATTCATTCCAAAATGGCAAAGGTTAAAGATGAAGAGAGAATCATAAAAGCAGCAAGAGAAAGGCAACTAGTAACCTCTAAGGGAGCTCCCATAAGACTGCTGATTTCTCAAGAGAAACTTTGCAGGCCAGAAGGGATTGGCAGATAATATTCAACATGATAAAAAGCAAGGACCTACAACCAAGATTACTCTACTCAGCAAGACTATCATTCAAAATTGAAGGACAGATAAAGAGCTTCTCAGAAAAGAAAAAGCTAATGGAGTTCATCACCACCAAGCCAGAATTACAAAGAATGTTAGAGGAACTGCTTTAAGATGAGGGGCTGGGATGCAAAATTATGAATAATAAAATGGCAATAGCTACATATCTGTCAACAATTACTTTCAATTTAAATGAATTAAAAGCTCTAATCAAAAGACATGGAGGGTATTGTGCTGAGTGGAGTGTCAGACAGAGAAAGACAGGTACAATTTGATTTCACTTATATGTGGAACCTAAAGAACAAAATAAACAAAACAGAAACAAACTCATAGATACAGAAAATATCTGGATGGTTGCCAGATGGGGGATGCTTGTGGGTGTGGGTGAAAAAGGGGGAAGGGATTAAGAAGTACAAATTGGTTGTTACAAAGCAGTTATGGGGATATAGGGTACAGCATAAAAAATGGAATCAATAACTGTGTGGTATCAGATGGGTACTAGATTTGTTGGGGTCATAGTTGGGAGGGATTAAGAAGTACAAATTGGTAGTTACAAAATAGTAATGGGGATATAAAGTAAAGCATAGGGAATGATATGGTAATAAATATGCATAGTGCCAGGTGGGTATTAGACTAGTCAGGGGGATCATTTCTTAAATTATATAAATGTCTAACCACTATCCTGTACACCTAAAATTAATATAAAATAATATTGAATGTTAAAAAAAAAAAGAGGTGGTACATATATACAATAGGATATTACTCGGTCATCAAAAAGAATGAAATCTTGCCATCTGCAACAATCTGGTTAGATCTAAAGGGTATCATGCTGAGTGTAAAGTCATACAGCGAAAAACAAATGTCATATGATTCTACTTATAATTGGAATCTAGAGAACAAAATAAAGGAACAACAAAAGGAAACAGAAACAGACTCATAGATACAAAGAACATTTTTATGGTTTTCAGATGGGAGTGGGGGTTGAATGGGTGGGTGAAAAAGGGGAAGAGATTAAAAGGTACAAATTCATAACTTCTTAAATTATGTAAATGTCTAACCACTATGCTGTACACATGAAACTAATATAATATTGTGTGTCAAATGTAATTAAAAAATAAAAATAAATGCTTAGGATGTAGTTTAATTTAGATATCGCTGACTTAAAGAGTTACTGAGAAATTTAGAAAAGGAACTACATACGAGCATGAGAAACTTCCATATTTCTGGATGAGAGATTAAATATGATAAAGTTGTCAGCTTCTCTCAAATTTATTAATAGATTTCATATAATCCCATTAAAAATCCAAATAGTATTAGTTTCTTATAACTTGAAAAAATTATTATATAATTCAGTTGGAAAATTACCAGGTCAAATCATCAAAAAATTTTGTGAAAAGTAAAGTGTACTGAAATGATTAGCCCTAATGGCCAAAATTCGAAACCATATTAAAAGAAACAATAATTAATATAACATGGTACTGACACCAAAGAGGCATGTATTTTAATTGAAGGGAACAAAAAGCCCAGAAATATTGTATACTTATAAAAATTTAATAAAAGTTATCATGAATCAATGAGCCAAAATAAGCATTATGTAGAAAATTATGTTGGATAATTTTGATACAAGTAGTGGTAGATCATTATAGCAATGGGTCCCACAGAATTCTTTCTCCCTGTTTCTACATGATTGTGTCTCTGGATATAGACATGACGCAAAGTTTTGGGTGGTTTGTTATGCAGCAATAGATAACTCACATAACATCTTATACCAAAATATATTGCAGATAGTTGAGTTAAATAGGAAATTAAAAGAAAATAAAACTTTTGATCTGAGACCTGAGTGAACTTGTGGCAGGTATAGGACATTCTGGTAATGTGCTAACTTACTTGGTTTCACAAGGGAAAACCTGAAATTTGACTACTTAACATCAAATTCTCACAAAGTACAATAGCAAAGGAAACAAATGAAATGGAAAGAGAGACAAAAGACTGGAAAAAGCAGTAGCATAAAATATGGCAAGGGTCGATTTCACTTCTTTATAAAGATCTCATTCAAATTTAATATGTAAAACTATTGTGAGTGGGACCTGACTATCAAAGTAGCAATCTCATACAGGTTTGTCTTTCTACAACGTCAGACTTCATTAGGATAAAGCCATGGATCTCTTCCTACTGGCTCTGTTTGCCACCAACTAATGCTAACCAATGCTCTTGGCCAGAGGACAGCCTTCAGTAGTCAAGGCAGAGCAGTTCCACACAAGAGGGTCACACAATAGGGTTAGGCAAAGCAAAGTTTTATGAAAGAAAGATAGAAGAGAGTCAGTGTTCAGCAAGAGTCCCTATGACGCTGCGTTGCATAGCATCAGATGTCAGGCTGGGCTGGTGAGATGGTCAGGAGGCAAGGTTTCAAGTGCTCCATCTGGGAGAGGTCAAGTGCATCTGTTAGCTCATCTAAGGCCTAAGTGATGAGTTGTCAGAGTGCCCTGATTTTATGATCAAAACTGGGTGCACCTGGGTTCAATTCCCAGCCAGGGAGCTACCCACATACCAAAAAAAGCAAAAAAAAACCAAAAATAAAACTGGGTGCAGTTCACCCATCTGAAGTCTGATAAAGCTCACCTGCAGTCTGATAAACCCGTACAGATGGTCACACTCCATCCTGCATATGGAATTATCTGGATAGGGCATTCACTGGGTACACACCTTTCTTGTGATGCTCTGTCATGACTGCACTTTGCGACTGTCATAACTGTCAGAATTATTAGAGTCCATTTTGTGTTTATAATTAATGCTGTATACCAAAACAAAGCTATGAACAAAAAATTTACATCTGAGGAAAGACAGTTTATGAATACAAGGAAAGACATCAGATCTCAATAGTAATGAAAGAACTATAAGTTTAACAACTTAGAGCTCACTTTGTACCAAGGAACTTAGGGGAAATAAAGGGTATACAAGTAGGTGTTATGTTGTATAGTTTGAAGGCACTGTGAGTTTGTACAGTTTGAAAAGCAACATTTTTGATAGCCACTAAAATTTTTGCATTTTTTTAACTCAAGATTCCTACTACAGAAAAATTATCCAAGAAAAATAATTCAAGAAATGTAAAAAGACAAATGCACAAAGATACTCTTTACAATTTTTTTTTTTTTTTTTTTTTTTTTTTTTTTTTTTTTTTTTTTTTTTTTTTTTTTTTTTTTTTTTTTTTTTTTTTTTTTTGCTTTTTGGTATGAGGGTAGTTCCCTGACTGAGAATTGAACCCAGGCCACAGCGTTTGACAGCGCCAACGCTGAAGCCTTAAGCCACTAAACCATCAGAGAACTCCCTACAATATTTTTGTATGGTAAAACTTAGTAGCTTTGCCTTGTAATAAAAGGGCAATTACTTTGGCTGCAGATGGAATTCCACGTTTCCACTAAATGTTAAAATTATGAAGATTATGAACCAGCATAAACACATTTATGTCATGCTAGATGAGAAGAATTTAAAATTGAATGCATATGATGAACATAATGGAAAGAATACTCACATGCTTACTAAATCCTAAGACTGTTTTTGGGATAAGTTTTAGCTCCACAATCACAGAAGAAACAAAAATTTAATTCCTTCATGTCCATACATTTAATAAGTAAAAAAACCCCAAACCTGTTGCAATACCCACCTATCTTTCCATTTACAGTTGAGCCAGTTAATCACTTTTTGTGCCCCACTATGCAAAAAAAGAATTAGCTTATGAAAGTTTATGGGATCACAAGTTTTTCTTATTCATAAAATTTTTTTCAACGTTATATCTATTTTACAATATAAAAATTGAAAATTCAGTTAAAAAATCGACATCCTCTTTATCTTGCCCCCGATACCCCGGAATTTCCAACCCTGGGAAAGCGCTTATTTAAAGGCTGTCGAGAAGCCGGCCTCAAGGACGTAAAAAAACCAAAAAAAAAAACCCCACAAAAAAACCAAAACGAAACAACGCAAAAAAGGCCGCGCTGCTTTACGGCACTTGCTCCGCCTCTCCAGGTGCGGGAAGATGAAGCCGGCAAACATGGTCGTCTCCTATTTTCTCAGCCAGGGTATGACTTCTCTGGCAGGGTTGCTGCTCTTGTCCTTCGGCAGCTTGGCCACTAGTCACATCGAGGTAGGAGTTAGGGCCTCGGAGCGACAGGGTCCTGAGAGGGTCCACAGCTTTGTTGTGGTTGTGAGCGCCCCAGCAGATGTCTAATACCGAGGCTGAGGGAAGCCTCCTGGAGTCATCAGCTATTTAACTAGGCTGACTAGGCTGTGGGAAGGGTGTCCAGGGGACGGGATGGGACAGTGTCGGTCTGTTTCAGTTTTTTTAAAACAATTAATTAAAAGAATCAAATTCTGGGATTCGCGGGTGTGGGACCCGATTCTTTGCTCGACTTGAGTGCAGTCTCTAGCTGTTGAAATGTGAGCACAGAGTGCAGCACCTGCTTTCTTGCTATTAAACGACAGCACTCCCTTGTTAGGAGTCACATGGATCGTCTTATGTTTGGCTCACAGGACGTTCTGGCCTTTTATAAAGCTTTTACTGTTCCGCACTCTGATGATACCTCAGTCTATTTATTTCTACAGTCTGGAACTCAAGCATCATTTTCAGGTCAGCATATTGAGCCGGCTAAGGGGTCCGTATGGCCTGCAGACACTTGAAGATCTGTGTCAAAAGTTTTGTCTTCTATTTACCCCATCTCCTAAGGGGTTACTCCCCGGCTAGAGACCTAAAGTTAAAAAAAACCAAAAACCAAAACTCTCTTTATCCCACAATTTAATGAAAATTAAATTCTATGTTCTGAACTTTTATAATTGCTTTTACTTCTCCAGTTCCACTGGCTTAATGCATGCCAGGTCATTTCTTTCCTGGACTATTGTATTAACTTTAGTTCCAGGTTCCAAACTCCTTCACTTAGATGCTAGATTAGTTTCATAAAAGATAAACCTGATCAAGTTGTTCTTCTGATTGAATTCTTTCAATGCTTTTCCATTGCATACAGAATAAAGTTAACATCATGATCTGACCTCTGGCTACTTTTCCAGTGTTCATTGTGGAGACCATTCTCCCCACTTCAGTACACTGAATTTAGATCAGTGGACTCCAAACTTTTTGAATACATACCCCAACCAAGTTGTAAAGATATTGAGCATGCACTCTGTATATTTATAAATTACTGCTAATTTATGTACTTAACATTTATTTATAAAGCATATGTTTTAGATAATATGAATAGTTCTTTTTTTCCTAGTGGATTATCTTGTATACTTCATTTTGGACTTCTCTTTTTTCATTGTTGCTGTGCTTTTTACATTACCATGTTTTATACCTCCTGTTTCTTCTATTTACTAAGATGTAAAAGCATAACCTCTGTGGAACCTTTCTCTATCCCTTTCCTTGTCTTTACTGGTGTAATTTGTACATTAAGCTAGTATAGCACTCATCTATTATAACCCAGGTATGCTTTGTACTATCTGTTATTTCATCATCTTTCACTTAGAGTGCAGTATCTCCCTAACTAGTCTGCCTCAAATCATTCTTCCTTCCAGTCTGTTCACCAAACTGCGAACAGAATTATGTTTAAAAATGCATTTAAGATCCTGTCACCCATATACATTTTAATATTGCTTTAAGGATAAAGAACACAGTCTTCATTAGGACCCATAAACAGGGCCCTGCATACTTTGGTCCCTGCATATATCTCCAGTTTTTTCTCTGTCAAACTTTTAGTTAGGCTAATCATGTTTTCAGTTTCTCAAAATCTTTTAAGTATTCTATCTGCCATTTGGGCCCATGTTTCCTTTGTCTTGAACAGGAATGTCCAGTCTTGTTTTCCCTGGGGCACTTTGGAAGAAGAAGAATTGTCTTGGGCCACTCATAAAATAAATTAACACGAATGATAGCTGATGAGCTAAAAAAAAAAGTCTGTAAATAATTTTCATAATGTTTTTAGAAAGTTTAAAAATGTGTTGGGCCTCATTCAAAGTGTCCTGGGATGCATGTGGGCCACAGGCCAGGGGTTGGACAAGCTTGGTCAATTACCTTTCCTCTTCTCTTCATCTTTTGGATCCAAACCCAATGTCACTTGTCTAGGGAAACCTTCCTTGACTCTACCACCTCCCCCAGCCCCCAGATTAGGTTGTTTCCCCATGTTATACTCTTTCATAATACTCTGTATCTTACCATTACAGAATTTATAAGTTGTTCTTCTCTGCTTAATGTGTGTCTATCAAATTGGATAGTAACCACTTTGGAGGCAAGTACTATGATTGTTTTTGTCTGTCATTGTATTCTAAGCACTCAGGACAGTGACTGGCACATGGTGCCCATTGAATGTGATGAATGAGTGAATGTTACATTGTAGTGTAATGTGTTTGCATGCTTGTCTTCTTTATTAAACTCTGGGATTCTTGAGTAAAAGCCCCAGGCTTTTTAATTATTTTTGTATCACTATATGGTACATTATATGGTACATGGCACATAATAGGAGCTACACTAACTATATGTAGAATGATAACTTTGCAGAGCCTATATTGTCTAAATAATCACAGAAAAGTTTTGCCATCTCAAATTTTTCACTAAAGTCTTAATGATGTAACAATTTTGGAGTTGGAAAATATTGGATCAACTCTCATTTCTACAAGAGGAAAGTCAAGTCTAAAAGCTAAATGACTTACTCCAGTCTCACAGCCAGGTGAGGGATATGATGTAGGCTAAAACTCAAATTCCTAAACCAATGCTTTATGCATTGTAGCACATTGCTTTTGAGAAAGGTTAAAAAGAAAAATAGTTGTGTTGTGTGTGTATGAATGACACCTACAAAGTTGAGTGAATGTTTTATTTCCTTCTCTAATTTAGCTGACATTTTCTTGCCAGCTGAAAATTAAAACAGCTAATATGTGTTATTCAGTTACTAAGTTCTAGTCACCATTCCTATATTCTGTGAGTCAAGTAGTAGTACCATTTTATAGAGGAGAAAGGGAGACATGGAGAAGTTAAGCAGCTTTCTTAGTTTATAACAGCTAGTAAGTAATAGGGCCCAGGTATGAATCCAGGCAGGTTGACTGGTCTTGGGAGCAGATTTGAGGTCATTATGGTTTATATTCCTTATTTTAATATGTAATAAAAATCATGTTCATTAGTTATCTGGATGGTATTGAATGCTGAGGTTTTTAATGTTCCATGCTTGCAAATATAATTCAGACTGAGTTTAACAGAATGGTAAAATGGTACATGGCAGTATGCTAGACAATGTGCTCAAATATATTGGTGAGTTCAAATAAAGCATAGGTACCTTCCATATAACACGGCACTTCTATAGCATGGTTTCACTCTAACATGGTTCGAGAATTGAGGCAAACCCTTGTACAACATGGCATCCTAGAACACGGTTTCACTCTTAACACAGTTTGAGAATTAGAGAAGTCCTTGAACAACACGGAGCTTAAGAGCTTTTAAGAGCAAAAAATAATCTATTCGAAATTAGGGAAGTCATCGAACTATATGTAATGTAATCAGAGCTTTTAAGAGCAAAAATATCTCATTTGAAATTAGAGAAATCCCCGAACAATACGGAACATAGTAAGAGCTTTTTTTTCTTTTTATTGTTACGTTTATTGGGGTGACATTAGTTAGTAAAAATTACATACAGCAAAAGGTATCTCATTTGAAATTAGGGAAATCCTCAAATAACACGGAACGTAACAAAAACTTTTAAGAGCAAAAAATATCTCATTTGAAATTTTTCATTCTAGCGTGGATGTCATATCAGATTTGACTGCAGAATTTTAAAATTTATTAGCATTTTAAATACATTTTGATTGTGGAGTATTAAGTACATACAATTTAAAACTTCGTGTTTTTCTTTCTGCTATATTATATATAGGTGAAAATTGCTTTAATAAGGATATTTCTCTTATAAAAATATAATAGTATATTTTTTAAATTTTTGGGACCTAACCCCTTTTTTGTACTAGTTCTTTGTTTCGTATAACACGAATTCGCGTAATACGACATTTTAGGAACCTAACAACCATTTTATGTGGGGGTTACCTATAATTGGAGGCCCCTGGCACAGAGTACAAACAAATGTTGAATGAAATTTCCACAGGAAGAGTATTAATGGCATGTGTAGAATCAAGATATTTTATGAAATAAGTCATAATTTGAAGACTGAATGGAAAACTAGAATCATGTAAGAGCTGACTGACATGTTTTAAAACAAACAGCCTCTCCCCCAAATAATGCTCCTTAATGAAAAAAAAAATCTATTTGTCCATCATAAGGTCAAATATTAAAATCTTTATAAGTTTACATAATGATGACTCACTGTTATTACAACTGTAAAAACTCTATGAATCTTACTTGTCCTTTATCATTCTTTCTTCTGGGAAATGTGGCTTTCTTCTAATCTTTGTGCTCTTACTTGACTGACAGGATCAAGCAGAGCAGTTCTTTAAAAGTGGCCACACAAACAACTGGGCTGTTTTGGTAAGTATACTCTATAATGAAATACCATGCTGTTCATCTTTGATATGTGTCTGAGAAGTTTTGTGTAAATCCAATTTTTGAAAATAAAATTTATTTTCTCATATTTTATAATAGAAAATATTTATTATGATTTGTTACATTTTAAATTGACCACATCAACTAGTAATATTCTTTGCCTTCAGTGTATCTGAAGTAACATAGTGGTCATGTGTTAATAACTATAAATAATAAATTAGGGGTGCTCTTGTTAAAGGAAGAATTTTATAAAATGTAGTTATTTTAATAATGGAAACTAATTGTTTTTCTTGTGTATAATATTAGTTTATAGATATTCTCTACACAGGCTATTTTATTTTTATTAAAATTTTTTTTTTCTCTTTACAAAAGTAAATGATCTTTATAGTAAATTCAAATTATACAGAAAAGCTCAGAAGAAAACAGATTAATTTTATGTTATGTGAATTTCACCAAAATGTTTTCAAGTCCCACATGCCAAAATCAACATTTTGGTGAACATTCTTTTAATCTTTTCTCTCTTGATATATAAGCATAAAGATACATGATTTTATATAACTTGAATGGTATTATATCTGCTATGTTACAACCCCATAGCGGTATATCTTGCAGAATCTCTCCCTGCCAGTAGATACAGAGATACATAATATTTTCCAAAGGCTATATTGTTTTCTTTTTTATGAATGTAACATAATCTCCATTCATGGGCATTTAGAGTCTAAATTTTTCATTATTTTTAAACAGGGCTATTTTGAATATCCTTATACATACATCTTTATGAACTTGACTGATTTTCTCTTTAGGATAAATTCCTAGGCATAAGGCTGTGAAGTCATGGAATATAATTGCCCTCTAGAAAAGCTGTACTTTTTCTAATTCCAAGTCAATTGTGTATTATTCATTTTTATCTTTTCTTTTTGATTGCTCAGCCAGAAATTAAATTTTGTTTTAATCTGCATTGTTTTGATTCTTAGTAAGATTTGCTTATTGGCTCTTTTTTTTCTGTCCTTTTTTGTTGTTGGTATGAATTTTGTTTAGTTTATCTGGGCTCATAAATTTTTAATTTTCTAAATAGAATGCATGTAGTCAATTTTGTTTTTCTTGAGCTTGGTCCTATTTGAATAATAGTTTCACTACTGAGAATTTATTTAATGACATTTACATGATTAGAAGGTACAATAAATTTGACTTTATGAAAAAAATGTATAAAGCATCAACTGGAAGAATGGATAAGGAAATAAAGAGGCAAGAAAGGAAGCTGATTTTTGTGAAAAAGGAAGGAAGCAAAGAACATAGAGCATTTTAAAGCCAATAACTTTTTGGAAAACAAAGAAAATTGGGGAACAAATTAAAAATATGTAGTGGGAATGTAAAGGAGGTGGGTAGAGGTATTCAACTGAGAGTGTAGAACAGACAAACAACTATAATTAACTTTACTAAGGCCAAAGGAAAATTATGAATGTATCATATATAAGCATAAAATCCTTGTGTTTGAGTCCTTGTAAGTTTATTGAGAATCGTTATATAAAAGTATATAATTATCTACAGGTTGTTAAAGAAGTAAATGAAGAGTGATTATAGATGCTATGCATACTTGTATTCAATATAATTTATTGTGATTAAATAAAGCAATATAACATGGGTTTATGGCTCATGTCCTTGTTATCCAGGGAAGAATACCTTCTATATGCTACCCCTTAGAAGAGATTTTATGAAGGAATTGAACAAAATCTGCTCAAGATTAGGAGACAGGGTTTTAATGACCACTTAAAAGTGGGGGAAACTGGGGAGGCAGGCCATGATCTGTGAATTTGAGAGGAAAACTTGCTCTATAGGAAACTAAGGGTTCTTCCATGATTAGTCTCTCTGTGGGAATTCTTAAGGTGGAATAACTAACTGCCTGTATACAGACAACTAATTGCCAAAGGGCTTACTTTTTTTAAGAATAAGAGCCTGTTAACTTAGACTACTTATACATTAAAGCCTTCCTTATTCTGGGAAACCTCTAACCAAGCCCTTCTCCAATCTCAGTAATCTGGGTTTTAGATAAGAAATAGAGGTGAAAAAGAACTATTACTGAGCATTTCACAATAAATGTAGTTTTCTTATGTGCGATATTTTACATGTTAAGTCAGTATAGTGAGATTTCAACAAATTGTTATGAGGGCAGGCTGATAAATTTTGTCTCCATTTAAATAGAAAAATGAATGGATAAAGATACTTTAATGAAATAAAACAGAAATATACCTATATTATTTATTTTCGAAGCTGCATAATTATTTTTCTACAAAATCACACACTTAATACACTTCCATGATTTTGATAAAGCTGATCACTTGCAGTCATAGGCCTTCTTCTTTTTGGTTTGTCACTCAAATCTGCTTCCTTACTTCTCCATCTATGAACAGCCTTACCCAGCATCTTACTGTGTTCACATCAACACATTGATCACATAAACAGCTTGCATTTGCCTGTAAATTTCAATTGGAGGAAATTTTTTTGCTGTTGAGAATTCAATGACAGTACGCTGTTTGAATCAAATTTCTGAACACTCTTCCATTTTGATGTGGACTGGGTGAAAAATGTAAGCATCTGTGTGTGCAAGGTCACGGATGATGGAGGGGAGATACCATGTGACTACACAGAACCAGTATACCCAGATATGTCTAATGTAACAAAAAATGTTACAGTGGAGGTAAAATTTATCAGTCTGCCCTCATACATACTTAAATGGAACATTATGAAATTTGACCATGGCCAAGTTGAAAGTACTAAACATACATTCTTTTGAAGTTAGGTAATTCATATTTTAAAACAATGTATGTTATTTTCCCAGTTTGAATTAATTTATTTTTAATTTTGACTAGATGACTGGATGTAAATGAAATGCCCCTTTGCTCTTGTAATATGACTGAATTGGCTTTTGGCACCAAAAGGCGGTAGAAGGAAAAATAAATTCTATTTTAGTGTCAGGATCTACTTCAAATAAAATGTTTTTGCCTTGGTATAATTAAAAAATACTTACAAAGGGAATCCATACTCATGGTTTAAAAAAGTACAGTGTGGAGGGATATAAATTGAAAAGTTATGGTGCTCCTCTTTGACCCCCATTTTCATTCTCTATAATCCCTATTTCAGTTTCTTCTGTATCCTTTTAGAAATTTTCAATGCATATAATCACATTTGGATCTACCCCTCCCTTCTTTTAAAAAGACAAATGGATCATACTACATGTTCTTTTACAACTTGTTTTTTTTTTTTGTATTCCATTTAGTGAATATGTTATATTTTAAATAGGTATTTCCTGTCCCTTCTCTTTTTTCCACCTTAATTTCATGTCTTGTAAATTGCTGGTGAAAATGAGGGCTGTTTCTTAGGTTTATTCCCATTGAATACTAGAATAGATGACAAAAATGTTTTGGGTATAGTAAAATGCACAAAATATACGGTTTTTATTAATGCTATTTCTGCTCAAGTGAGGGAACCTGTAACTTTTTTTATTGATGGGTAGTGATTTTGTTTGTAGCTTTTTAGTTTTGATTTTTGCTAATACAAGTAATGTTATAGTGAAAATCCTTGAATATATATTTTTGCAGACTTATATGAGCTAAATCAAAAGATAAATACATTTTTAAACTTGCTGTATGTTGCATATTACCCTCCTAGAAGGTTTGTATTCAGTAGGATATGAGTATTCATTTCCTTATACTCTTGCCAATGCTATGAACTGCCACAATTTTGAACACTTTTCAGTTTGACTTGTTCTTTAAATTATGATATAAGTTGAACATCTTGAAGAGTTTTTTTGTCCATTTTTAATACTCATTTTATGAAATGCTTGCTCTTATCCTCTGCCCTTTTTTTTTTTTTTTTTATAAAATTGGGTTGTTCATCTTTTATTGTATTGTAATTATTTCAAGTTTTTCATTTCAGTTAGGATTTTATGGTATTTTTCACATACGGAGTTTACATTTTTATGTAGTCAGAAATTTTAGTCTCAATGGATTCCAGGTTGAAAATTCATTTTAATAAAAAAAAAATTTTGTAGTCCTTTCTATTTGCAGGGGAAAGAACGTTTATGCTAAGAACTGTCATTATACTATTTACTATCAGCAGAGGCATATAGTAGGATGTAGGAGGGTGTTTGGTGGGTAATTATACTACCAGCTGACTCCCCGGTTTCTGTTTTGGAATAGATTCTCAAGAGGACTGACTTTTGAGCTATGGTGAAAGATTTTCCTAGTTCCTTTGATATCATTTTTGGGAATCTCTCTCTCTCTCTTTTTAAAATGCTATTTTGTTTCACTTCAGAACTTTTATTTTCTGTATCTAATACAGAAAAATAATTACAAAACTCTCCACTAATGAAGTTTTTTTTGTTAAGCGTAAAACTAGTTTGAATTGTTTCCAGTTTTCTGTTCAGTTCAACTGCTTCAGTATAATGCATTCTCTTTTGTTCATATAAAACTGTTTTGTATGCTATGTTTTAGTCTCTATTTACATTTTTCACAACCAAAATTAGAAAGCAATTCGGATTGAAAGGATTTTAAAAAATGTAATCTTTTAGAAATGAACATTATGGAATCACATAATGTAACTAAGTAACTAAGTTGGTTCAGTATTTTATTAAATTCTCCAAGGACTTGTTTTCTCTTAAGCTGAATTTTTTTTAAGTTAATACTAGCTTTGAAAGTCTTCTAGCTAGAGAGATTGGTTTACTGACAATTCTTTACATGCTTTGCTGTTTCTAAGCCTGACTTACGATAGACTCTTTTTTTAGGTATCTCTAAATACTTCCTAAAGAGAAATAATTCTTAATTTAGTGTCTTATTTTGATTCATAAAAATAATATATTTGTTTCAATACTTTAGGTATGTACATCCCGATTCTGGTTTAATTATCGACACGTTGCAAATACTCTTTCTGTTTATAGAAGTGTGAAGAGGCTAGGTATTCCTGACAGGTAAGAATTCTTAATGAAGCTTAACTCTGAACCTCAATAAAAGTCACCCTTAGATGATTGTTATTATATTTGTATTTTTGTGCTTTTGGAAAGATAAGGAAACCTGAGTTAAAGTTTATTAATTGTTGTTAGAACATAGCTTTATGTCTAAAGTAGCTGTTACTTAAGACCATAATAGCAAATTATAAAAAACATCAATCAATACTAAGGTAAAAAGATTTGATACAGTATAATTATTTAATGTTATTTACTTAGTTATTAAATGCCTTGGTCTGGGTTTTTAATTGCATGCAACCGAAGACACTCTGACTGATTCAGACAGAAAAGGAATTAAACAAAGTTTATTAAATTTATTGTGGTGACATTGGTTGGTAAAATTATATAGGTTTTCAAGTGTATATTTCTATGATATATCAACTGTATATTGCATTGTGTGTTGACCACTCAGAATCAATTGGTATTTTGATGGGGATTGCATTAAATCTGTACATTGCTTTGGGTAACATGGACATTTTAATTATGTTGGTTCTTCCAATCCATGAACACTGAATATCTTTTCCATTTCTTCATGTGTTTTTCAATTTCTTTCAATAATGTCTTATAGTTTTCAGTGTATAGGTCCTTTACATCTTCTGTTAAATTTATTCCTAGGTATTCTTTTTGTTGCAGTTTTAAAAGGATTGTTTTTTTTCATTTCTTAGAAAAGCAATTTTCGAAAGCATATCAAGTATGCCAAATTGATGGGAAGGCTATAGTTTTTAAATAGGAACAAGGAAGACTATGTAGCAGAGAAGACATCTAAAAATCATGGCATAAAACTAATCCAGTAAAGACAACTAATTGGTGGTGAACACGTAATGTAACATAGATGATACACTGTAGAATTGTACACCTGTAACCTATGTAATTTTAACCAACCAGTGTCACCCCAATAAATTTCCCAATCACCCCCACAAAAACAAAAAATATCTCTCCAAAACTAATTCACTGACAATAATGCAGCCATGAATTGCTGAGGGCTAGACTCAGTAACTACATAGCTGCTACCATTGCACTTGGAGACTTACTGTTGGTACTGCTGCCTACTGCCAAAATTCAACCTTTGTTGTCCCGGCTTCTTACTATCTGTAGCTGTTAGTTTAGAGCCCTTGATGGGATGTCATATCGACAGAGTATAGATTAAGTGCCTGTGTTCATGCCCAGGGGGCGGAAAGGTAAGTGACAGGTTAGCTTTTATATAGGGAAATGGGCTCTGCCTTCTATGAAGACTCATAAAATGAGATATTTCCTAATTATGTGAGGAATTCAGGTACCAGATAGAAACTCCGCACCTTCACTTCCAGACACATGACCTTTACATTTGGTTTATGAGATAAAATAGATCTATTTTTGCTACTACCAAAGCAGTAATAGAGGAAATTACTGTCAGTTTAGTCGTTTAGGTTTGATTTATTTTGTCCTATGTTATTCTCTACCTTTGAGGCAATGTAGAAAAAGCTTTAAAGTCACACAGATCTGAGTTTGAAATCTGGGTTTAGTGGTGATTTGGGTTGTCACTTGGCCATCTTAAGCTTGTTTCCTCAGTTATTATATGGTGATAATAGTACCTTTGCAGGATTCAGGTGCTTGCAATAAAAAGCAAATACAGATATGTACAAAGTACTGCAGGAACAGAAAGGAAGCAGTGAATGATTCAGGTTATTCCATGTAAAATTATCCCTTTAGTCTGAGAAGCTGACAAGAACTATAATTTAATTCCTATATTTCAAATGGAAATTAAGACAATTTGATAATATTACCATTTTTAAAAGTACATTAGATTAAGTCTGAGGAAAGATGATTTGTTATATCAAGTATCTTTATAAGTAAAGGTATTATTCTAAGTAGCCAGTTATTATAATTTATCAATTGGTTCTCCTCAAATAGGTCTATATGGGCTAATCTTTTCCTTTTTAACTGTTGTTGCTTCTATACCTTATTTGCTCCTCCAGGCAGCTACTGTGTATAGTTTGGCAATAGTTTTCACTTTGGTAAATGAATGTTTGTGTGATCTAGAAGTCATTTGGAAATGTTTAAATGGTCCAGGTTAAGATTTAGATACACATTTTAGAAATAAAATAAAACTATAGGATGTATTTTATAATTAATAGGTTTGTTCCTAAGTTTCTGAAGAATGTTCTTTAAAAGCTTATTCTCATTTCAAATGATTGTATGTCTGCATCTCTGTTTATAAAATCTTTGTTGGGGAATTAATTGAAGGTCTCAATAGTTAGTGATTTAAACCAGTTGTTAGTTAATAAACAGGAATCAAAGAAAAGATTCTATTTGGCTTTTAGCCTAATATGGTGAATACTCCTCTTTGGTGACTTGTCCCACTTTATTCCTACCTGGAATTAAGTATAAAAATATAATCTTAAGTAAATTTTTATTCAGAAAGTAAAAATTATTATGAAATAACAGTTTGGAAATTTAAAATAATTAAGAATAGTTTTCAGTTTTAAAGCTTGAATTTAAAAATACAATTTGCATTTTTTTCTACATTATGGAACATTTTTCAGTTAAAACAACATTATCATAACTTCTGTCATATTCCAGATATGTGACCTGAGGAAAATGATTGTTCACCGTATTTAATAACATGAGTAGAGCTCTGTTTTATTTTTTAATTGATTGCTTTTTTAAAGGAGCATTTTACTTTTGTCTTAAAATGCAAAAGTATTTGCATTTAGTTTTCCCTTATGATTCAGTAAGAAATTAGTTCATGTCACAAAATCATTTATTAAAATCATGTCAGAGATGGTTGATTGCCTTTTTGGAAGTTCACATAAATTCCATAGATCCTGTTTGAAATGTCACATTCATTATGTTACTACTCTTGTACTGATATCTCTGCGATCTTCTGTCTGTATTTTACATACTCAAACCACACTCAGCTATTCCCTCTGCCTGGAATGGTTGTCTATACTTCAGTGCTACCTAAATCTGGCTGTGATTCTGAATCACTTGTGGTATACATTGAAAATACTGATATTTCACCTTCACCTCTGGAGATTTGAATTCATTAAATCTGAAGTGAGGCCCAGACATCAGCTCTATGTGTGGTGCTGACGCACAATCAAGTTCAGGAAGCATAACTTGAACTTTTTTTACCTGACCTTCCAAATTCACTTTAATACTTCTTCAAAAAGCATTTTCTAACCCTCTTTTTTGCTTCTATAGCTGTGGTTCCCTTTCCACTTGTGTACCCCTTTTAAACTTATTTCTATAAATTGTGCCCCTTGTTTTTAAAACACCTATTTTTTAATACTGACACTTTTATTCAGTGCCTATCTTAATATAATATAGTGGAAATGAGGTAATAAGTTAGGAAAGAAAAATGACTACACTAAAAGTAGAAATCACAGATTTAATTTTAAAATGTTTGTAACAGTTAAATCATTGATAATGATTAAATATTTAAACATTAAATAGAAAATCTACTTGAAAAGAATCATGATTAAAGACAACACACTTTTACTCAGTCAGTAACTAAACTGATTAAAACATTCTGGCTATGGATGTATTTATATGTTTGGGAAAATTCTAGAAACATTGCAAATGGATTGTTCTGAAACTATGCATAATGATTGGTAGGAGAGTGGTTTGGAGGCAGGGTTCATCATAGCCATGCCCTCACTAGTCGTTATTTGCTAATGTGATCTGATTTTGAATGTCTCCATTAACGGTGATTCAAACTTCACATTTATTGCTCCATAACTAATGTTTTGCATTTTTTTCTTTACTTGTTTTTTCACTATTACTAATTATTTTTCACATACCCCTGAATAGCCCAGCATGTACCCCTGGGGTATATGTACCACTGCTTGGGAACTGATGTTCTGTGGTATTCTTTGTATACTTTGATTATAACATGCTTATGCTAATTTAGTATGTATCCCTTATAAGATTAAACGTTCCCTTGAAGGGAACAAGGATTATATTTTATTTCACTTTGTACTTCCACCATCTAACAGTGCCTGGAACATAGTAGGTACTCAGTAAGTATTGGATAAATAGACATGTGACTTGGAAATATTTTATCAGTTAGGCAAGCAAACACAAGTGTGTACTTCAAGAGTTAGAGGTTAGAGTAGAAACACTAACCTGTGGGAGTGTGGCAAGCAGCTGCTGACCACAGAATTCTACGGAGGTTTTGCAAAGTGCTTGCAGGCCTGGCCCTGGTATAAGAACCAATACTGTATTAACTTGGTAAAAAACTACCACCCACACCACATAACTCCCCAGATCTCTACCCCACCCACCTAGGGCTGCGTTGCTGGAGGCACGCTTCACAACTGTGGGGCTAGTTTTCTAACCAAGGAACAGAGGAAGACTCTTAAAATAGTGGTTATCCACAGAGGCCCAGTGAACTTTGGATGGTAAGCAGTGAGCCACAATCTGTACTGCAGCCTTTCTTGGGCAGCTCTTGGCCATTTGTGAGCCCAGGGCAAGCAGCGACAGGCTGTAGTGTTTCTGGGACATCTTGTGAAGCGGTTACAGAGCAGGCACTGCCACAGGCAAGGGGTAGTTGCCTACAGTGTCTTCAGGGTGTTTTGCAGAGTGGTCACAATCTGGTTACTGGCCCAAGAACTGAACCTGCATTAAATTTGTAAAAACCACTGGCCACACCTCATGTCTCCTTGGGACCCCACCCCGCCCAGCTAGGGCTGTATCCCTGAGGACACTCTCAACACTGGGTCAACCAGCCCATCCTGTATACCTAAAAAGGCTCTTTCAATGGTTGAGACTCTGGCAGGTAGAAATTGACCTAGGGGGCCCTGGGCCTGTTGCTAAGCTCCCTCAGCCCAGTACTGGTGGAAATGGGCCTCAGTTCATGGTTGAGACCACCCCCACATGTCTCCAGGTCTGGCACAGGCAGCTGCCAAACACATATAGCTCTGTGGCTTCTTCTACTATGTAGCTCTGGGCTGGTCAGAAGCGAGGGTGAAATTGGCCTGCATGAGAGCCCCTCCCAAGAGACAACAGAAACCCACAAACCCAGAGGCTGGCCTCAGACCTTGTACTGCTTGTGGTTAGCCTCACAAGGGGTACAACCAAATGGTGGTCTCAAAAGGCACAAGAGTCCATGAGGGAAAACACCCATCTGAGGGGTTGGCCCCCAAGCAGCAACTCATACTCTGTGGGCAGAGCTAATGTTCACAGCCAATCATCCTGGGAGTTAGTCTGACCTGCTGATGCGCCAAAAGCAATCAAGGCTCAACTACAACAGAAGAACATATGCAACACACTCAAGGGACACCCCTAGAACACATGCACAGGAGATCAGAAAGATTGCACCATTTGATTACACAGGACACATACTACATGAGGTCACCCAGCAAAGACTGAGGAGGTAAGAGATCTACTTACTACATAGAAACAAACACAGAGGTAGCCTGAAGGAAGAAACAAACATGTCTCAAATAAAAGAACAAGAGAAACCTCCTGGAAAGGAACTAAACAAAATGGAGGCAATCAGCTGAACCAGAGAAAGAGTTTAAAATACAGGTTATAAGAATACTTAAGCATAAGAAAAGATGAAGTACTTTAATTTGCGACAACATGGATGGACATTGAGATCATCATGCTAAGCAAAGTAAGCCAGACAGAAAAAAAAAACCAAGAACCACGACTTTACTCATATGTGTAATTTATAAAACTGAAAGCAACAAAGACACAAAAACTCATGGACACAGTCAATATTTTAGTGGTTACCTGAGGGGAAGGGGGGAGGTGGGTGATGGAAAAAGAACTGACTCTAGGTGGTGAATACATAGTGCAATACATAGATGATGTACTGTAGAATAGCACTTAGAACCTATGTAATTTTTACTAACCAATGTCACCCCAACCATTTTAACAATAATAATAATAAAAAAAGAATGCTTAAGGAAGTGAGAATTTCAACAAAGAGATAGCAAGCGTAAAGGACATAGAAACCATAAAAAAACCCATCCAGTCATAAATAAAGAATACAGTAACTGAAATGAAGACTACATTAGAAGGAATCAACAATAGATTGATGAAGCAGAAAATTGAATCAGCACTTTAGAAGACAAGGTAGCAGAAAATACCCAATAGTAACAGCAAAAAGTAAAAAGAATTTTAAAAAATGAAGATAGCTTAAGAGACCTCTGGGACAACATCAAGCATAACAACATTTGTATCATAGAAGAGAGGGAGCAATGGATCGAGAACATATTTGAAGAAATAATGACTGAAAATTTCCCTAACTTAGCAAAGGAAATAAACACACTAGCCCACGAAGCACAGAGAGTCCCAATCAAGATGAACCCAAACAGGCCCACAGCAACACCAACACACATCATAATTAAAATGGCAAAGGTTAAAGACAAAGAGGGAATAGAGAATCTTAAAAGTAGTAAGAGAAAGACTACTGGTTACTTACAAGGAAGCTCCCGTAACATGATCAGTGGATTATTCAGTGGAAACTTTGCAAGCCAGGAGAGAGTGGTGGGAAATATTCAAAGTAATGAAAAACAAGAGCCTACAACCAAGACTACTCTACCCAGCAAGACTATCACTTAAAATTGAAGGAGAGATAAAGGACTTCCCAGACAAGAAAAAGCTAAAGGAGTTCATCACCACCAAACCAGTATTACAAGAAATCCTAAAAGCACTCCTTTAAACAGAAGAAAGGAGGAAACAAGGAAACAAAAGATCAAAAATATGAATAATAACATAGTGATAACTGTGTACCTATCAATAATCACTTTAAATGGACTAAATGCTGCAATCAAAAGACATATGGGGTGGCTGAATGGATAAAACAAGACCCATGCATATGCTGCCTACAAGAGACCCACCTCAGATGGAACGACACAGATGACTTAAAGTAAAGGGATGGAGAAGGATATTTCACTCAAATGGAAACAAGAGAAAAGCTGGAATAGCAATACTTACTTGTAAAAGAATTTTAACATTTATTTTTTAAGATACGGTACAAGAAATTTTATGTAACAAGTAATTACAAAAGACAAGAATAGATACAAGGTATCAGAAATTTATGTATAAAATTTATTATACAAAAAAGTGATTATTCCAGGGTATTATTTTGCATTTGGATATTATTATTGATTATTCTAGAGTTACACTTTCAACTCATAAGCATAAATAAAAGAATTAAAAACATTTATATAGATATGGAATTAGTACCCATGTATAATGTGCATCCTTATTTTTCCCTCACCAATTTGGGCAAAAAAGTGAGCATTATACATGGTAAAATACTGTAAGTTCTCAAGTCAGTCTGTTAAGCAAAAATTAAGCCAAAATTTTTCTCAAAAGTTTATTAAAGAGTATATAAAGTACAATATAATGTTATCTTTTATCAAGTCTAACACAGATTTTCCTCCAGTGCTACAGCAGATTACTGTTTTCGTTTGTGGAACACTTGAAGTGGTTTACTTTTGATTAAGGAACATATTATATGCAAAATGTACATATCCTTAATACTAGAATTGTGGTACTCACGCTGTGAGAGGCACATGAAAGTTGAGACTGACTGGGGGAATGTAGAATCATATTTCCCATCTCACATTTACTTTGGGGAATATACATTGAGTATTAGGGTAGGTAAGATCTGTCTGTCTGTCTCTCTTTTTTTAAATATAATTTACCTCTACTACAAATTAGGTGATTCTTATAATGATTTCTGCCTGGTAAAGTATTTCTATAATTAAATCCAGCAGCATTTTGGCTTTTTTCCTTACTCTATATTTTAATCATTATGTGAGATTAATATTCCTAATATAAATGGTTGAGTCTTTATCTCCCCTTATTTATAAACTCTAGTGCATGCAAAGTAGAGTTCAAATTTTTTGTGCTGGCACTCAAAGCTTTTGTGATATTTTGATCATTTAATTTCTGATCATTTAAATTTAACCCTGTCAATTCCTTCTTGTAAGTCTTTTGGCCTCTTTTATTGCCTTATGAGGTCCTTCTACCTATAGTTCTTTCATTCCTCCCTTACTTTCTAGTTTTTCTATGCCCAGCTTCAACTCATGCATTCCCTAAAGCTTTTTTTGGTTTTCCTTGCATAAATAATACCTTTTTGTGTATATTGGTCTTATTTCTTCAAGGCTGGTTCTAATACTATGTTTGTATTCCTCACAGTGCATTCTTTGGTATATTGTGCAGAGCTGAATGAATAAATGGATAATATACTAAAGTCTCCTAGTTAAGTGGAACCTCATTGGTGTAGGCTAGAAAGAAAATATTTATGAATACTGCTAATTTATATTCTCTTTAAATATTTTTCAAATGGCACTAAACTAAACATGCTTGATAGTTGATTGTATAAGCTATTCCCTAATTCCTACTTTAGGGATCCATGAGTGGGATGATCTTACCAGGGAACTATAAATTCATTTTTTTCTATCCAATAGAAGTCCATAGGAGTTGCATAAGACAAGTTAACTTCAACTTTACTTATTAATACCCTGTCTTTCTACTATTTTAAGTTCCCTTGGAATGAACTTTTTTCTTGTCCTTTGTCCCTTTTAACTTCTTTCTCAAGTAATAAATATTAGAATTAGAAATGCACATTCTGATAATTTTTCTGTAAAGAAAAACAATTTACTGATTTCCTGTTATTGTTTTTAAAATTACATTGGTAATATAGCTTTTGACTATTGCTATTTTAGGCTGATACGGATTAGATCAGGGGCCCCAACCCCCAAGTCACAGACTGATAAACAGGTCCGTGGCCTGTTAGAAACCAGGCAGCAGAGCAGGAGGTGAGCGGCAAATGAGCAAGTGAAGCTTCATTTGTGTTTACAGCTACTCCTCATCGCTTACATTGCCATCTGAGTTCTGACTCCTGTCAGACCAGCAGCAGCATTAGTTTCTCATAGGAGCACTAACGCTATTGTGAACTGCGCGTGCGAAGTATTGCCACAACCTACACGGATGAACAGGTGACCCGGGGGAGGCGATGGGAAATGAAGAAAAAACACACAAACACAGACATAGACAGAAAACCTGGGACCAGGTGGTTCTCTGAGCTCTGATGGAGACACAGAGACCCCGTCTGGCAGCAGTGAGTTTATTTTATAGGGTGGGCAAAACAAGTGAGATCATAGGGGTAAATCAGTAAAGTGAGACTGGAAAGTACACCTCAACTAGGAAATATGCATTGTTCTTTTCTAATTCTTTAAAGTTCCTGATAACTGCACTTAATCAATATTTTGGTACATGTTGCTAAGGTATTACTGTTTGTACTATTATTCTCTTCAAAGCAGGGAAGCCATAAGTCATGTCTCGAGTCATTTCCAGAGACCAAACAGCTTTGCTCACGATGTCATATTTTTTACTCCCCAAGCCAGAAACCACATCCCGAGTATTGTCCTTGTGCACCCAGCTCTGGGCTGCCTTGCAAAACCCTTAAACTGTGGATTCCAAGCACACAGGTAGCCTGGCTAAAACCTGTTTTCTCAAAGGACCTAACTTCTGGCTCATGCGCTCCCTACAGAGTATCTAGGTTGTGTGCTTAAGAGAATCTAATGCAGGGGTGTCCAACCTTTTGGATTCCCTGGGCCACATTGGAAGAAAATTATCTTGGGCCACACATAAAATACACCAACATTAATGATAACTGATGAGCTAAAAAAAGGTTTGTGCATAATTTTCATAATGTTTTAAGAAAGTTTATGAATTTATGCAATGCGGCATTCAAAGCTGTGTGGGGCCACATGCGGCCCATAAGGCCTCGGGTTGGACAAGCTTGATCTAATACCTGATGAGCTGAGGTGGAGCTGAGGCGGTGATGCTAGCACTGGGGAGCAGGTGCAAATACAGATTAACATTAGCAGAGAAGTTTGACTACACAGAGGTTATAATAAATCAGTTGCTTGCAGATTCATATCAAAACCCAAGTTCAGGACTCCCACTGACTCTGCATTATGTTGAGTTGTATAATTATTTCATTACATATTACAATGTAATAATAATAGAAATAAAATACACTGTAAATGTAATATGCTTGAATCATCCTGAAACCACCCACCTTCCTCTTGGTCTGTGGAAAAATTGTGTTCCACAAAACTGGTCCCTGGTACCAAAAAGGTTGGGGATATCTAATCATTAGATGATGTGGAAAAGGGAGCATTTGCTAAAGTGGAACATTCATAAGATATTTGAGAAATTTTCTTGTATACTTTCTTATTAAAATAATGAAGAGGAGGGCATGGGTATTATGGTTCTTTGAAAATGCTTGTAGCTTTCTTTCTCCATGAGGTCAGCCAAAATGGATCTTTATTTATGAGAGTGGACCCAAAAAAACCTGGAATTATTTTCTGGAGCGTGGGCCTCTTGTAGTACAGGCATACCCCACTAGGTGAGTGTTCTAAGAACCCATCTGCATCAGTGTACCAGCTGCTAGTGGTGTGAGAAGGTGCATTTGGCTTCATTGAATTTTTTTGGAGTCTTTTTCAATGTGTTTCCCCATTTCATGGTGGGTGATTTACTCAATGTGCAGCATGACAACATAGCTGCCAATGCTGCGCTGAGTGATCAGCAGTTTTTTACTTAAAATGGCATTGCCTTCATGTCCACCCTCTCTGCTCTTACCCTGAGTGACATTTTTTTTTGTTTTCCTGGATGAAAAAAGTTCTCAAAGGGAGACGTTTTGCTGATGTGGAAGAGGTAAAACAAAAAATGCCAGAAGCACTAAAAGGCATCAAAATCCATGAGTTCAAAAACTGTTTTGAGCAGTGGAAAAAGTGTCTCTATAGATGTATTGCATCAAATGGAGAGTAGTTTGAAGGTGCCTGAAATTTAAATGTAAGAATAAATACACAGTTTTTTAGAAATAAACTACATTTTTTGGGGGGCCCCCTTGTATGGCCTTCTTCTGTTCTAATAACAAACTTTCATTATACACCATAATTCAGGTGCTATGTTAGGAATTTAATAATGAATTATTTCATTTATTCTTTGATGCCTTTATGAGAGATTATAGTTTTCCCATTTTACATAATAAAAATGATTTTGCAACATGGTTAAATGACTTACTTACAGTCCATTAAAGATACCATTAAATAATAGAACCAGGAAATAAATATTTTGAATTCATGTCTTTTGACTTTATGGCTGGAGTGTTCCTATTATATCATAGCTGTCTCCTCCCTAAGAAATTAGAACAGCTAATATTTATGTAGTATTTATGATTAGAGAATTATTTTGATAATGTTAAATTTTATTCAAAAGGCAGTCCTATAGAGGTTGGCATAATTATGCACACTGATGATTTAATATCTTATAAAATTTAAAAATGTATATTTACATGTTGAATGTAGTGCTAGGATATTATGAAATAGTATTAATTTAATAAATATAAAGAATGTCTCTCCTGTGATCCTATTTTCTTATTTTTTTCACAGCTTCTAATGTTGTCTAAGTCTTTGTTATTTCATGTTTCATGTTCTTCACGTTTCTGTACTTCATCATGTTTGTAACTGTAATACATTCCTCTGTACTTCAGCAACTTCGTAGCTGTTTATTCTCTGTCTCTAGTCTCCTTTCTCCTCCAATTCATCCTGTACACAGCTGTTAGAATTCTTTTTATCAGACATTGCTTTCATCTTTTCACTCCTGCAATCAAGAACCTGTAGTGACTCTTGCCTCTCTAAAAATCAAAAAAATTTAAACCAGTCTTCAGTTTCTAACTACTGCTTTGTCATTTTCAACTTGCTATGTTCATTTTTTTGTTATGACATGTACTACACAATATTTATTCCCTTCCATTTTTATTAATTTATTTTTTTTTTCTATTTGTCCCACCTAGAACACTTGGAATAGCCTCTGTACTCTCCTTTTTGACCCATGTATCTTTGTTTATTTCTTTTTGACCCGTATTTTTTCTTTACTGTGTAGAACTTTGTAGACTACTATGCACAGGGAGGTCATGGAGTGATTTTTTAAAAAAAATCATTCCAATTAGTTTATAGAATTTTTTAGATAACTATATATTTAAATTTTTATTTAATTACTATTTTTATTTTGTGATTTTGCCTTATTTTTATGAACAAAAGGTCTAGAACTGTAATAAATGTGCTTTGTAAATAATTTGCAATATTATCATCGTTATTGTAGATAATATTAACTCATGCCTTTGAATGTTCTGATTCTAATCTGTCTCTTCTCCAAAGTTTTCTTTTCATGTGCTCCATAAAAACATAAGTAATACTGTTGAATATGGATGCTTATGTATTCTGAACAATGACGTTTTATTCTCACATTGATAGCCATTCCACATGATGTTCCTAATCATTTAATACTACAAATTCAATGTATAATATATCTTGGTTAGGGAAACATTTAGAAGAGGTAAGAAGTTGAAATGTGCTAAGGAGGAAAATAGTGACCAAGGTAAAAGGAGCATTTTGGCCACTGTCATCATGCTCTTATATTTAAATAATATGTAGGATCCATTTGGAAGACTAAGAAGATGGTGAGCAGTTTTATGGAGCAAAGTGAAAATTTCTTTATTGATTTATAAATAGGAAAGTTTTGAGATGTTGAAAAAGCCAAATGTTAATTCCTTCATCAGTACCACAGTGTCTTCATTACTGACACTATCCTCATACCTGTAACTTGTTTTTCTTGACTTTGTTAATTTTTAGAATCATCTTGGCTAGTCTTTGAGTCTTGTTCTTCCATAGTAAGTTTAGAATCAGCTTGTCAAGTTCTTAAAATGCTGTTGGTATTTAGATGAACATTCTAGTGAGTTTTAAATTAACTTAGAGAGAGTAGGCTTCTTTATTGTATCTGATCTTTCAACTTATGAATAATATGTATATTCACTTAATTATATGTTTAACAGCTTTCCACTGTTTTAGGATTTAAAATTTTTCTCCATAACATTTTAGTAGAATTTTTGGTAAATTTTTAGTAAATTTTTTTTGTTGATATTGTAAGTGGTACCTTGTAAAAAATATATTCTCTTATTTCCACTGAATATACAGTTAGTTTTGTATATTCTAGCAATTCATAGAACACTTATTAATTTTAATAATTTGATTATAAATTCTCTTTTTGGTAGCCATAAAATCTACAAACTAAAACTGAAATACTTTTTTTCAAGTGGTCCATGTATTTCAATTTGAAAGTAACTCAATTATTTTATTTTCACTTTGGCACCTCCAACAAAGTGAAGCTATTGGTGTCTTATACTCATATCTAGTATTTGTGTCAGAATGTGCAGTAACTTGGTTTCCTGAGTATTTGTGATGGCCTTGTTAAATAGTCTTATTGAATGATTGTTTTAAAATCAATTATAAACCATTTTATTTTATTTTTTTTAATTCATTTTTATTGCTAGACTTATTGGGGTGACATCTGTTAGCAAGGATTACATAGGTTTCAGGCATACAATTGTACAGTGCATTGTCAACTTGATGTATAATAAGTTCACCACCTAATGTGACTTCTCTTTCTATCACCTTATATTTAGCTTCCCCCACTCCTCTTCCACGCCCTCCCCTTTCTCCCCTCCCTAACCCACATTGAACTATTGATTGTGTCCATGGGTTATTTGTTTCTTCATTTCTTTTTTCTTTGCTTTCAGTTTTATATTCCGCATGTGAGTGAAGTCATACAGTTCCTTGTGTTTTCTGTCTGGCTTATTTCACTAAGCATAATGATCTCCAGGTTCATCCATTTTGTTGCACCTGGCAATATTTCATCTTTTCTTATAGCTGAGTAATATTCCATTGTGTATATGTACCACAGCTTCTCTATCCAGTCATCTGTCGCAGGGCACTTTGGTTGTTTCCATGTTTTGGCCACTGTGAACAGCGCTGCAATGAACATTGGGGTACATAAGTCTTAACGGACAAAGGTTTTCAAGTTCTTTTTTTTTTATTGGGATGACATCTGTTAGCAAGGATGACACAGGTTTCAGGCATACAATTCTACAGTGAATTGTCAACTTGATGTATAATAAGTTCACCACCTAATGTGACTTCTCTCTCCATCAACTTATATTTAGCTTCCCCGTCCTCCTCTCCCACCCCCTCCCCTTTCGCCCCACCCTAACCCACTCATCCCCAAATAAACATTAAACTATTGATTGTGTCCATGGGTTATTTGTTCATTTCTGTTTTTCTTTGCTTTCAGTTTTATATTCCGATATGAGTGAAATCATGCAGTTCTTTGTTTTTTCTGTCTGGCTTATTTCACTTAGCATGATGATCTCCAGGTCCATCCATTTTGTCGCAAATGGCAATATTTCATCTTTTCTTACAGCTGAGTAATATTCCATTGTGTATATGTACCACAGCTTCTTTATCCAGTCATCTGTTGCAGGGCACTTTGGTTGTTTCCATTGTTTGGCCACTGTGAACAGCGCTGCAATGAACATTGGAGTACATAAGTCTTTGCGGACAAAGGTTTTCAAGTTCTTTGGGTAGATCCCCAGAAGGGGGATTGCTGGGTCAAATGGTAGCTCCATTCCCAATTTTCTGAGGAACCTCCACACTGCCTTCCACAGTGGTTGTACCAGTTTGCACTCCCACCAGCAGTGTACC